>JAVJIF010003591.1:0-82711 GCA_038442645.1 Agave tequilana | reverse complement strand
CAAACCCAGGGTCGTCAGAAAGCGACCTATTGAGTGTTAAATGAAGGAGGCAGTAATAAGATACAATAATAATACAAGCACAATAATAATATAAATACATGATGTTATGGTAGTGATACCATATCATAAGTATATAATAAGCAGCAGAGTATATAACCATGTAAGCAGTTAGAATTCTATAAACAGGTCATCTTTTAATATTATTGTTGACACTTAAAAAAGACAAGATTCTTATTGGTCCGAACAATGTCTAAACTTGTTGACATTTACAAAAGACAAGTGACAGACGAGCTGAAGACCAGTTTTCACCCATCTCCGAGGGACAAGGAAGCAACTTGGACTCCACTAATCCAGCAAGCAGACAGTGAACCTGGATTGTTTCTGAACAGACCTCAGCAGGTCTAAGATGCTAGCACTTAGCATTACAATGAGCCCAAAGGGATAGCCTCGCTTGAGAGGCTAATATCATCCAAAGCCTCGCCAAGAAGCTAACTCGCAAACTTCGCCACAGAGGACTCCAGCTCTGCCAAAGGGTTTCTTTCGGACTTCGCCAGAAACCGTCTCTAGCTCCGCTATGAGCTCAATGCTGACAGCTCCGCTATTGGTCTGCTATGGTCACCTTTGACCAATCAAATCTCTGGATGAGATCGGATCCAATCAGATCAATCCAATTAAGATCAAATCAGAGATCAAATTTGGCAGTTGATTGCCACAATCTCTTGACTCTTCTAAAACGAGTAAGAAGATCAGGGGAAATCCTCCAACGATATGGAAAGGATCAAGAAGGTCAACCGACCTGCCAATTTCTAGCTTCGCAGAAGCTGATCCTAGCCTGGCAGCAAGGCTACTTTCCAGATTTAAACAGATTTGATTCAATCTGTTTTCATATCTTCAAGGGACGTTATACTCTTCTCTTGCTCTCCCTATAAATAGCCCGTCAGGGGTACAAGGAGAGAAGATCGATCGATCGAGACAGACGCATACAAGAGGACTCCACAAGCAGAGGCTTCTTCATAACGCACCGTGCGCTCTCGAATTCAGAGACCTTTTAGAGAATTGCTTTCTCTATCTAGGGTGTTGATACCCTAACGTCGTCCTTCTTCTCAAGGAATCTCCGGAACCAGGCGAGAAGGAATTCCTAATTGAAGGCGATTTTGAGAAGCAGCAAGAGGGTTCTACCAACCTTCTGTTCTCTGATTCCCGAACCAGGCGAGAAGGGAATCTCATCGCTCGCATCGTCAAAGGGACAAAGTGGTCGCGCGCTGACAAGACTCCTATCGGCACACTTCTCCAGAATCTCTGAGGAGATCTACTGTAATCTTTTTAAGAATACTTGTAATTTAGCTCCTCAAACTCTTTTTTGTAAGTTTTCCCCCTTTGCAAACATAATGGAAAACAAGATGGCGACTCCCTGGGGAAGAAATTCTCCACTGCCGCGAATCAAGTGTCGCAATGCGACGAACAGACCTTCGGGTCTAACTCTGAATTCAGAAAAGCCGTGCAGCCAGAGCTTCTCTGGCTAAATCTTCAAGAAAGTCTCTGCGAGACTGAAAAGGTTCCCTGCGAACCTACTGCGGTTATTTGGCGCAACAAGGAAGCATGTCCGCAGTCTGATTCCTTCACTTGTGAGAACTTGGTGGTTCAGTCGATCAAGGAAGATTTGAAGAAGTCCTCTCTGGGGGTGGCCCAATGCTTCGAGCACGGAAGCATAGGAAGGTTTCCACGGCCAAGGTTTCAAAGAAGAAACCGGAAGCAGAATTCTGCCACAACCCTCAGCCCTCGCATGTGGCTAATCAGGTTCCTTGCGAACCCTAAGTCTCCTCTGCCAAGGCAGGTATGGACCCTAAACAGAAGTCTACGACCGAAGCTTCAGGCGTAGCTACGCCTAAACCGCGCCTCTCTCTCGCGAAGAAAGGCAGGATGCCTGTCTGCTCCGATCATAAAGTTACGACGGCAATCATACCGTCGTCCAATTTAAAAGCAGCAATGCCTCGCGCCGGCCTCGTTCTCACGAGCGAAGCTACTGTACCACAGCGTACGCGCAGGGTCCATGACCGCGAAGCTGAAGCCAAAGTACTATCTAAGGCTAACTGCCTTCGCCGCAGCATCGCGGGTAAAGCACCACAGCGTGCTCCGCTTTCCAGTGCGTCAAGCACTAAGCTCACGCCTGATGGCGAAGCTAGAACAAAAGCACTATTCAGTGCTAATCCCATCTGCAGGGATAAAAGAAGCAGGACATCGTCCTATGTGTGATCCAAAAGAGCCTTTGCGCTCGATTGCAGAGACCCAACATGGTCTGATTTGAGGAATTGTTGACGGATAGACAAACCTCTTCCCCTTGTTGTCAACAAGTGGGATGTCAGCTGGTGACACTCCCCTCGGTCCATTGCCGGCTGGGACCAATCCCCGCCACGCCTCCAAGACGACGGTCAGTCTTTGATCGACTATCGGTACAGGCTCTGAGGAAACACCGCAAAAGGAGCATCTCGCGAGATCTACCCTTTGCATCCGTCAACATGACCGGAAGAGGACGAGAGTCCCCAGATCCAGATTACAGCCCAGGCTTAGGCGAAGTCTTGGTGCATGAAGAAGGTGTTTTCCGAAACACCAGATCCAGGGTGTGGCGATACCTACACTTATGAACAGCCTTCTTCCTCGACGGCCCTAGCCTCGCCAGAACCCAGAAGATTACTCCAGTCATCAGACAAGAAGAAGATGAAGACAGTGGTGTATGCCTCTTCGGCGACAGTTAGCTCAGTGCGAACAGATAGGGCATCAGTCAACTGGCTGATAATGCTAACGACGATCTTCGTCGACATTTTGGAAGCTCAGGAGCAAACTTCCAAGACTCAGCAAGAGGCTCTGGACAATATTCAACAGATGCTTGCACAACTCCTCAGTGACCGGAACAACAATGATGCAGGGAGCAATCACGATGAGAGGAACATTTCAGCAATGAGCAGCCAAAGACGGAGAAATCCAAGAGAGGGTTCTTCCTTAGACGCCGAAGTCCTCAAGGTCTCAAGGGCTCCAGGCTCAAATCGCATCCCTAGCTTAGAGGAATGAATTAAAGAATGTAGGGGCAGTCCGTCTTATCCGCTGGAGTGGGATTCGGTGCCATATCCACCGAAGTTCAAACCGCCAACGTTGCATACCTATGACGGAAAGAGCTCGCCAAATCAGCACATCTACTATTTCCGGTCTCAGACTGGTAATGTTTATAAGCAATGACGCCATCATGGCTAGGCTTTTCATTGGCACCTTAAGGGGGTGGCATTTGACTGGTTCCGAAGTCTTCCCCGGGCTCTATTAACTCCTGGATCGACCTGGAAACTCGGTTCCTCTCTCGTTTCTATGAGGACGATACCGAAGTAACCATGGACAGCTCCTCTCCACTGTGCAGAGGAAGGGCGAATCTGTCCGTGACTACATCGAACGGTTCAGAAATTTATCCTTGATGTGCCCAACAGGGATGCCATTACCCATGCTCTTACAGACATGCAGACACAACTTCTTAGACCAAGTGGAAGTTCGCATGGGGGCTGTCAAAGCCCACACTTGGAAAGAATTGGTCGAACAAGCAGAGATAGCCGAGAAGTCGGCTAAAAGTTCGAACCATCCGCCCCTAGAGGCAAGTGGGGTATGAACACAAAGGGCGTGGCGACCTACCCGCAATCTTCTCAAGCTAAAGGCAAAGAGACTATGTCTGTGGAGTTATCCGGAGATGTGCAGTCGAAGGCCAAGAAGAGCGGCTTCAACAATCAGGAGCCTAAGTTCCCTCCAAAGCAGTACTCCTTCAAAGACGATCAGGTGGTCACGATATTCCATCTGCTCCACAAAGGGAACAAAAATGAAACTGCGATGCTCGGCGTCCCAATGAGATAGGGCGCACAAACGACCCTAAATACTGCCTCTACCATAGGATGATTCACCATCCTACTGACAAGTGTTATGTCCTCAAGGACAGAATACAAGCCCTGGTCGATGCCGGGGTTCTGACATTGAAGACGGAGCAGAAGAAAGTCACTGCCAATATGGTGACTCTTGAGTTCGGCAAAGCTCCGAAGGTCACAGTTCCTGACGTGACTTATTCAGTCCCTGCGCCACAGTTGGAAGTCAAGCATCTTCCAGCTACAACTCAAAATATAAGGGTCTTGTTCCCTTAACATTGGAGACAGGAGAAGTCATGTGGATACACCCAGACCTCGTTCAAGACGTACAAGCGGGATTCAAAGAAGCCCAGTCAAAGGGCAAGTCTTGCAATGTCATCTCCATCCTGCCAGACGACGGCAATCTTACGTCAGCTTCCCTCAGTGATTCAGAAGGAGAAAAGCATGCTTGCACAACGCAGGCCGATGTACCTCAGCCGACGGGCACCACCATCCAGAAAATCATACTTAAGGCAGTATGAAAAGTCTACTGACGAGACACAACAGCAAACGACGTTAGTACAAGCACCAGCATCCACTCCAATCCCAGCAAAGGAAAAGAGAGGCCTAAGGAGGTACGATTCGACCACGTGTTGAAGAAACCACCAGGCTAAGGGTTTTGATACACCTTTTCGATTTGACATATTGGCTCAGCTGGCCAATATCCCAGCTCGTATCACTATACACGAGCTCCTTCGCCTCTCGAAAGAGACAAGAGAAGCACTCAGGGAGGCGCTAGCCAATTCAGAATCCTTTCTGACATGCATGCCTGAGATCCCTAACAACGACGTTCAGTCTCCTTGCCCAGAGTGTCATCATACACAATCCAGGTGCCTGCTATTACATTCACGGCGGAAGATATGCTCTCAATGACAATAAGCACGATCGACCTCTGTACTACACCGGATATATCGTTCAACGTGCATTGAAAGAATACAGTCGATCCGGGTCTGCACTCAGCATCATCCCCAAGAGGCTTCTCTACTTCCTCGGCATACCATTGTACAGGTTGTCCGCAACCACTACTACAAATATACGTTTTCAACACGTGAAGCAGTCATCCACTGGGGAAATTCGACTCCGTTGCAGAATCGGGAGCCTAAGTCAGAAGTGACATGCTATGTCATTGATGCTGACACATCATATAAACCTACTGCTGGGACGGCCATGGATCCATGCCAACTGGATCGTTCCCTCCACCCTGCACCAATACTTCAAGTATGTTGAAGATGACGACAGTACGAACTGTCTTTGCTGAGAAGCAACCATTCAAAGGGGTGGAAAACTACTTCACTGACGCTCTCCTGTATCAAGAGGCCGGATGATGATGAAAGTGGCAATGAGGCGGATTCAGAATCCGAAACAGCATGCCAGCCATTCTGATTGGTGAACCATTATAGCATGTCTCAACAATCCCCTATGTAATACTCTTCAGAGGATGAAGGTGAATGGGTAATAATGATAATATTTCTTTATTATTATCCTGCGACTGTTGGGCTATTTGAATCCATTACGGATAGGTCTCTGTACATGCCTTTACACAAGCCAAGCGCGTCCAGTACACACTTGAATCCGCAGAAGGGGCCGTCTTGGTAATCCCGCCGTTCAAAGAAGGTCAGTTTTCCGATAATCTTCGGTAGAACCCAGCCACGGGGACCCACGGTCGCAGATTCAAGTTCAGACTCAGACACCTCCACAATTCTTTCATACGCGCGGCCAGCGCGCCATATTATGAAGAAAATGGGGTACGACTTGAACCATGGAGCAGGCCTGAATTTTGGAAAAGGAAGGCGCAGTTTGATGCGGGAACTTTGTGCCTAAAGGGAAGCCTGCAAATTACTATAATAGTACACGCAGGGGGTTGGGATATGTTACACACCACATCGTCAGCAACGGTTCAATTCAAGACGACGAACCAATCCCATCACATTCGGCCTCGTCCTCCGAGTGGGACTCAGACGTCAGTGTAGGAATGATGTTCGAAAACCTCACCGTCAATATGACCTCAAGCAGTCAATTGGAGCCCGCAGAAGCCACTGATGAGGAACCATGGGCCCAGCAATTAGACCTTCAATGGGAAAAGTGATTCGAACTGCGCGAGCCACCCACTGAAGACAAGGTGATGCAGGTCAACTTGGGTAGTCAAGACCACCCTAGAGCCCATCTTTATAAGTGAAAGCTTATCACTTATAGAAAGGGGAAGAATTGATAATACTCGTAGAGAGTATATAGACGTCTTCGCATGGAGCTACGAAGACATGCCCGGACTTGATCCACAGGTCGCTATGCACCGTCTAAACATCAAGCCTGACGTCAAGCCAGTCAAGCAGCAACAACGTCGGTTTCGTCCGAACATTATGGAAGCTATTGAAGCTGAGGTTCACAAGCTCATTGCATGTGGCTTCATCCGGGAGGAACAACATCCAGATTGGGTAGCCAACATCGTCCCCGTCCTCAAAAGAACGAAAAAATACGGATCTGCATCGATTACCGTGATCTCAATACGGCCTGTCCCAAAGACGAATTCCCATTACCCATCACCGACGTCATGATTGACAACACATGCGGGTTCGAAAGAATGTCTTTCATGGACGGCTTTTCAGGGTACAAACCAGATTAAGATGTATCCCGACGATGAGAAGCATACTTCGTTCTGAATACCATTGGGGTATACTGCTACACTGTAATGCCCTTCGAACTGAAGAACGCTGGAGCAACCTATCAGCGGGCAATGAGTACAATCTTCCGCGATCATCTCCGAAAAACGGTGGAGTGCTATGTCGACGACATTGCCGTCAAAAGCCGCAACAAGAATACAACTCTTCGCGACCTGAGAACGTGTGTTCGACATAATGCGGGCTCATCAACTGAAAATGAACCCGACAAAATCCTTCTTGGGAGTGTCAAGTGGCAAGTTCCTTGGGTTTATTGTCACATCAAAAGGGATTCATCTTGACCCAGACAAAATCAAAGCCATTCAGAGCATGCATCCACCGAGGAATCTCAAAGAGCTCAGAGGCTTGCAAGGTAGACTGGCTTATATTAGAAGATTTATTGCAAATCTTTCAGGCCGCTGTCAGTCGTTCACCCGACTCATGAAAAAGGGTGCTTCCTTCGTATGGGATCAAGCTTGCCAGGAAGCCTATGAACATCAAGAGGTACCTCACAAAGCCTCCAGTCTTAGTGGCCCCTACATCAGGGAAACCATTCTTGCTTTATGTAAAAGCTCTGGACCACTCCCTCGGTGCCCTCCTTGCTCAAAAGGACGACAATGGCCACGAGCAGGCCATTTATTATCTGAGCAGAACTCTCATAGGAGCGGAATCTCGCTACAACCCTATCGAGAAGAGTGTTTGCTCTCGTCTTCGCTGTTCAGAAGACACGACATTATTGGTCGGCCAGACCATACATGTCATCTCCAGAGTAAACCCATTGCGTCTTCTTATGACGAAGCCAGGATCATTGAATTCAAGATTGGCTAAGTGGGCACTTTTATTGTCTCAATACGACATGATCTTCACGCCTCAGAAGGCGTTTAAAGGCCAGGCCCTTGCAGAGTTTTTGGCTGCTCATCCAGTTCCGGAGCATTCAAAGCTTCACGAAGACATCCCTGATGAGGTTTTCGAATCTAATGCAACCTCAGAAGAGGAAGTATGGCAGATGTTCTTTGATGGAGCATCGCGAATGGGCCCCAAAGGCAAGATTATTGCCGGAGTGGGGGTTGTGTTTATCTCCCCACAGAATCATGTCCTGCCCAGAGCATTTTCTCTGACAGAATCATGCTCCAACAATGTAGCAGAATATAATGCCCTGCTCATTGGTCTTCAACTCGCCCATGGAATGGGGGTACGCTACCTCGAAGCCTATGGCGATTCAAAACTGATCATCAATCAGGTTAAAGGCGAATATGAAGTCCGCCATGAGGACTTGGTGCCTTATTATCACACGGCCGTTAAATTGGCCAACTTATTTGAAGGCTTTTATATCGGGCATGTGTCTCGATCTCAGAATACCAAGGCGGACGCTCTTGCTGCATTAGCAACAACACTAGCCTTGCCAGCCGACACCGAGTATCACCTCACAGTCGCAACTCGACATCTTGTATGCTCCAAGCACATACTAAGAATTCGAGAAGTTTATAATGTCTCCACGGATCTGAGCCGAGAGATTGGCGCTTTCCTCTCATTGACTATGCTTTGCACGGACTGCTTCCAGACGATCCTAAGGAAGCGGCGTCCGTCAGACGAAGGTCTCTCCGTTTCTACTACGATCCGGCTTTGAAGACACTTTACCGTCGTTCATATGACGGTATCCTCCTCCGTTGCCTTTCCAATTCAGAGGCACGGGAAGCGCTCCAAGAAGCGCACGACGGCATTTGCGGAGCTCATCAGCCAGGTCCAAAGCTCAAAGACAGGTTGCACAGACTTGGATATTATTGGCCAACCATGATAGCCGATGCCATCCAGTACGCACGAAGGTGTAAAGCATGCCAGATTCATGCAGACTTCATACACCAGCCTTCGGAGTTGCTTCACCCGACTGTTGCTTCATGGCCATTTGAAGCATGGGGAATAGATGTCGTAGGGCCAATCAGCCCCTCTTCAACAAAAGGTCACCGGTTCATCCTGGCAATAACCGATACTTCTCAAAGTGGACAGAGACTATACCACTGGTTGAAGTCAAAACCTCTAATGTGGTTCACTTTATCAAGCACCACGTCTCCATCGATTTGGTGTCCCTAGGCGGATCATCCACGACAACGGTCCCAATTCATAAGCCAAGTATTTTATCGGTTCTGCGATAAATACCGAATTCAGAATGTGGCTTCAACTGCCTATAATCCCGCCGCTAACGGTTGGCGGAAGCATTCAACAAGACGATCATCAAGCTACTCAAGAAATTCGCCTCCTCGAAAGCGAGATTGGGACGAAAAGCTTAGTGAATGTCTTTGGGCATACCGAACCACGGTTCGGACACCGACAGGCAATACGCCTTTTTCCCTGGTATATGGGTGCGAAGCAGTCATCCCGTTGGAAATCCAGATGCCATCATTGCGAGTCGCTCTGACCACCAAGAGCACATCAGAGGACAATGATCGATTGCGTCTTCAAGAGCTCGAAGCCTTAGATGAGAAGCGGCTACAAGCTCAGCAGCATATCGAGCTATATCAAGCTCGAATCTCAAAAGCCTTCAATAAGAAGGTCAACAGAGAGTCTTCCAAAGGAGACCTAGTTCTAGCCGTCAGACGACCGATGATTATGACGCACAAGACCAAAGGCAAATTTCAGCCTAAATGGGAAGGACCGTTTGTCATAGAAACAGTCTATTCAAACGGAGCATACCGCCTTATGACTTCAGATGGCGACCTACTCATGATGCCAATCAATGGCAAATTCTTAAAGAAGTATTATCCTTAATCAAGGATCCTTCTCATGATCAAGGTAACATTACACCTCTTATCAAGACCTTCGTGTGCAAAGTACACACAAAGAGAGCCTTTCTCTTCCTCCAAGCGAGATCACACAACCATAAACCAGTAGGAACCTGGCCGTATACTGGTTGTCTTAAAGGAGAGTCAGGGTTACACATACGTTAACCAGACGATCCAATATCCTTAACGATTAAGGACAGAGGAAAATGTTGACTTTCAAGCCCAACATAAGTCCTCGACAACTCATCATGCTGAGGGAATAGCATGGCTAGCCCAATTCAAACGGTAGTTTGTAAGGCATATCAAACCCGTTGACGGCTGGGGATTTGCTAAAAATCCTAAGGGAGCAGTTCTCATTTGACTCCCTCTCCAAAGTCACTAACCAATTCTCACCCATAGAATGGTAAGACCACATATACATTTCGCTGTTACGTTAACATTAAACCTATGACAGTGATTCCCTCGTTTCTCCCCGTGAGAACGAGACTTCCAAAGTCACTTACCAATTCTCGTCCATAGAATGGTAAGTCCTCATATACATTTCGCTGTTACGTTAACACTAAACCTATGACAGTGATTCCCTCGTTTCTCCCTGTGAGAGCGAGACCTCCAAAATCACTTACCAATTCTCATCCATAGAATGGTAAGGCCACATATATATTTCGCTGTTACGTTAACATAAACCTATGACAGTGATTCCCTCGTTTCTCCCCGTGAAAACGAGAACTTTTCCCAAACTCCATTACAACCTTGAGCTTAGTGGCGTCTCAATCGGTTATGTCATTGCGACCTCTGAACCAGCAGACAGCTAAGTCTCAACCTTGAGCCTGCTGACATTTACAAAAGACAGGTCTCGATACTTGTTGACATTTACAAAAGACAAGTATCACCAACCTTGAGCTTGGTGGCGTCTCATTCGGTTATGTCATTGCGACCTCTGAACCAGCAGACAGCTAAGTCTCACCCCGAGCCCTGTTGACATTTACAAAAGACAGGTCTCGATACTTATTGACATTTACAAAAGATAAGTATCACCAATTTTGAGCTTGGTGGCGTCTCAATCGGTTATGTCATTGCGACCTCTGAACCAGCAGACAGCCAAGTCTCAATTTTGAGCTTGTTGACATTTACAAAAGACAAGTCTCAACCCCGAGCCCTGTTGACATTTACAAAAGACAGGTCTCGATACTCGTTGACATTTACAAAAGACGAGTATCACCAAATTCTAAAGCTTGGCGCGTCTCAATCGGTTATGTCATTGCGACCTCTGAACCAGCAGACAGCTAAGTCTCAATTCCGAGCCCTGTTGACATTTACAAAAGACAGGTCTCGATACTCGTTGACATTTACAAAAGACGAGTATCACCAACCTTGAGCTTGGTGGCGTCTCAATCGGTTATGTCATTGCGACCTCTGAACCAGCAGACAGCCAAGTCTCAATTTTGAGCTTGTTGACATTTACAAAAGACAAGTCTCAACCCCGAGCCCTGTTGACATTTACAAAAGACAGGTCTCGATACTCGTTGACATTTACAAAAGACGAGTATCACCAACCTTGAGCTTGGTGACGTCTCAATCGGTTATGTCATTGCGACCTCTGAACCAGCAGACAGCCAAGTCTCAATTTTGAGCTTGTTGACATTTACAAATGACAAGTCTCAACCCCGAGCCCTGTTGACATTTACAAAAGACAGGTCTCGATACTCGTTGACATTTACAAAAGACGAGTATCTCCAAATTCTGAAGCTTGGCGGCGTCTCAATCGGTTATGTCATTGCGACCTCTGAACCAGCAGACAGCTAAGTCTCAATTCCGAGCCCTGTTGACATTTACAAAAGACAGGTCTCGATACTCGTTGACATTTACAAAAGACAAGTATCACCAACCTTGAGCTTGGTGGCGTCTCAATCGGTTATGTCATTGCGACCTCTGAACCAGCAGACAGTCAAGTCTCAATTTCGAGCTTGTTGACATTTACAAAAGACAAGTCTCAACCTTGAGCCCTGTTGACATTTACAAAAGACAGGTCTCAATACTCGTTGACATTTACAAAAGACGGGTATCACCAATTTCGAGCTTGTTGACATTTACAAAAGACAGGTCTCGATACTCGTTGACATTTACAAAAGACGAGTATCACCAACCTTGAGCTTGGTGGCGTCTCATCGGTTATGTCATTGCGACCTCTGAACCAGCAGACAGCCAAGTCTCAATTTCGAGCTTGTTGACATTACAAAAGACAAGTCTCAACCTTGAGCCCTGTTGACATTTACAAAAGACAGGTGTCGATACTCGTTGACATTTACAAAAGACGGGTATCACCAATTTCGAGCTTGTTGACATTTACAAAAGACAGGTCTCGATACTTGTTGACATTTACAAAAGACAAGTATCACCAACCTTGAGCTTGGTGGCGTCTCATTCGGTTATGTCATTGCGACCTCTGAACCAGCAGACAGCTAAGTCTCAACCCCGAGCCCTGTTGACATTTACAAAAGACAGGTCTCGATACTTGTTGACATTTACAAAAGACAAGTATCACCAACTTTGAAGCTCGGTGGCTCCTCAACCAGTTATGTCATCGCGACCTCTGAAATGACAGACTGCCAAGTTTCAGCATTCAATCCAGCAAATGACTGTTCTCTCAAATGACACCAATACAATTTGGAACCGACAATTCAGAAAGCGGAGCAATTTGGAGATTCGACAGGGAGTCAATACAAAAAATGATTATTTTCATTGATTTCAAAAAGAAGGGATACATGGAGGCATATGTATTATGACCTACAGTCGTACATTGTAAGATCTGATCCGCTCTCCAAGGGAAGCCAGCCTCGTCCTCCTGTCATCAGCAGCCTGGGCAAGCGCCTGCGACTTCAGCTCAGCCTCATCGAAATCCATTGCCTGGGCCAAACGAGCTTCGACCTCCGCCAAAGTTGACCTCTTCGACAATCCCTGCTGTGAGAGTTCGTCACTTTGAGCCTTGAGCTGCTCAAGCCGCGCGGCTTCTTCAAGACGCACCGGTTCAGCCTTGGACAAGAGAAGGTTCCCCTTCCTAATCATCTCCTTGGCCTTCGCAATCCTATCTTCAGCGTCAATAAGAGCACTGGCGGAGGCGTTAATCGCACTTCCGACCTCTGCCTGCCTTGTTTCCAAGGATTTCAAGTCAGAAGAGATAGCCTTAGCAGCCTCTTGAGCGGCGAGCCGGGCCTCCTGCTTTTGAGCGACAAGACGCGCGAACCGCTTATCAACTAAAGACTCCAGGTTCGAGCTGCTGAGACGGCGCCATTCCTCTACATCCTTCTCAAATTCATCCACCAGGAGTTCCAAAGCAGTAGCCTGGTGATACCCCTCAAAATCCCGAATACTTTCAATGCCACGGGAGAGGACCACCTTTAACTTTGAGAACGGCATATTCGAGCCCTTCAAAACCAGGTCGATAGTTCGCCCTAAGCCTTTATAAAAGCCATCGACGAGGTCACCTATGTAGTCGTTCTCAACCTCGGCCACTTCTGGTAGAGAGGTAACTTCAGAGAAATCCACCAGCCTGGTCGACGCTATCGTAAAAGGAGCAATGGGAACACCAACAGCAGGGCAGATTGTCAGTGATCTCTGCAGAGTCTTCATGGAAATCAGCGCGCTAGCCACCGCCGAGGTAGGGCTGGCAACCATCTCCTGAATAGCAGGCTCAACTATCAGAGTTGGGGAAGTAGGGCTTGTAATCACCCTCAGTTCCACACTCGGCAAAGTCGTCGGCACCTCACTCGTTGATATAGTTGGGAGTGAGGACACCTCCGGAACTGCTCCCCATTCAACCTCTGATCCTTCGGCTGACTTGGGCCGATAAGAAGGCAGATCGCCGTACAGCGCATCCAGCACAGCAGCATCCACCGCGGTCGAAGCACTCATGTCACCCCTTGACCCTTCAGGGGGATCTTCCGGCTCTCTTAAAGCTGATGTACCTTGAGGCCGAACACCTGTAACAAGACTACGGTTAGTCGGGACGCTACATGCAAAAGAAGCCAAGAGGTTAGGACAATACCAAAGGATGATGTTGCCTCGAACATCTCGTCAGCCGCATCAGTCTCCAGGGGCTCCATCGGAAAATTTTTGCCAGAATCAGCACGAACAGCCGGCTCGCTTTCGCTTTCTGAGTATCCTGTGGACCACCCAATAGAGCTCGATGCCTCAGGACTTCCTTTAGAAGTCCCAGCGCCCGAAGGACCGATGTCGGCCACATCACCACCGGACTCTTCCGGACGGGCAAAGGAACCAGCTTCAGCTCCATAAGTAAATAGGGGATCATAATGTTCCCCTTGCTCTCCAGCTGCCTCAGCTCCTACAATCAGAAGAATTGATAATAAGTCAATGGGAACACACAAAAAGGCGTATTCTATGGACAGGGTTAATCTTACCCAGATCCGGAGCGATTCTCACCGCTAGTCGGCTCAGCAATCGACGGTTCAGCTACTAATGGGGCAGCAGGAGGAATCGCTGTAGAGGGATAACCCTCTACGACAATCGTAGGAGCTTGGCGGCGGGGTTTCTTCGCCAATGATTTCCTACGAGAGCTACCTGCCCGCTTTCTTTTGAAGTGGACTTCGGAATCCTCTTCCTCCACTTCTTCTATACAGCGAGAGGGAGCCGTCCCCATCACGCCAGAGCCAGTTGCAGGAGTCTCAGCCCCCGCTCCCATCTCGAAGCGAGGACTCTCGGCATCTGAGGCCTCGCTGTCTTCCACAGCAACAAACTCCTCTATACCTGGAGTGCGAACCCTTTTGCCTTCCCTTTTATCAGAAACCTTCTGTCTCAGCCGCTGAGAAATTAACTTCACACCAGAACTATTCACCTTGAATTCGAGAGGTGTGGAGTTGGAAGTGGCGTACCACTGGCAAAAATACAGGGTCATCAGGAGATTGGGATTCTTTAACGGTGTACGCAGCCGCGCCCCAGTATCGCCCGCAGTAAAGAATCGCCAGGCACGGGCCCCATCAATAAGGCTCCCCATGAAAGCCAAATTGAGATTCGGGTTGCCCACGTACAGTTGGTCATACCCAACTGACGGGCAAACCGACTTGGAACATAGGGCTCCAGATAGCAGGTATCCCCGCTTCTATACACAAATGTGAAGGCCGGATGCTGACCAGCCACTCAAAAACTCCCCGGCTCAGGGACGACTGTCCCTCCCCTGCATCTTTGAACTCTTCCCCGTAGCCTGCACCCCGAATACGGGGAAAACAGCGGAAGAGACTATAGACGTCATAGCGACGTACTAATTTACGGGCCTCAGCCATGTATTTCTTCTGCCATGAGCATCCTTCGAATCGGCGGAGGAGCGCCATTCGAACATCCTGCGGGGGATCCTCTCCAGCTTCGATTAGAGAAGGACAGTGCAAGGCGAACCACGCCATCAAATAAGTATATGGCAGACCTATTCTGGGTTAGGTCCGTCGCGGGGCAAAATGGTCCCCTTTCCACGCTTCGTCGTTGGTGGCCTGCAAAAAGCCTCCGTCAATGCACGAAGGCCTCTCTGGATACAGCATACCATGGCCGAAAGAAGTCCCAGAGGGCGACCATGAACCAGACGAACAGCGGGCAGCAAAACATTCGGATGAACGATGTCACCCGAAGAAGACCACCACGCACCTCTTCAGCCAGACTGTTAAGAAACCAGCCAGAAGTGCCTTCCGGGACATCGGCCTGCGAGCTTGGTGATGGAAGCTTCGAAGAATGTCACCCTGCCCATAGGAACCATCGTCTTCCTTCACAACTAGATCCCCTTGGGAGTGCTTTCGCATCCGGTCAAAGATGTCTTCATCAGCAACTCCATAGTGAGCCGCTTCAGGAGTATTTTCCATATCTGGGAACAAATAGTCTCCCCAGCTTTTCAAGCTACAGGAGGTTCCCTTGCTGCCCCCATGCATACTGGAGCAAATATACAAATGGCACATTAACTCCCTGTAGGTCTCAAACAAAGCAGGCTCCTGCTTCTCCAGAAGCGCCAATTCTGCCTCGCACGGGAAGTACTCTTCATAGGGAAGAGATCCAAAAGGCAGAGCAGAGACTTCCCACATCTCATGCAAGGCCATACCCAGTTCGCCAACAGGGGTGAAGAAGGTCCCTGAAGCTGGGCAGTACAATTCAAAAATGGCGTAAAAACACGCCACGTTTACCTCAATACCGTAGCAGGTCGCCCTGACGGTCTCATAGAGGTTCAGCCTCTCCAAATCCTCCTCGAAATGAGCAAGGATGTAGGTAGTCAAATCCGCCCACCATGCCTTCGGAGGGTGAATCCAGCCTGGAGTCCTGAAGTCAGTAGCTGGATAGTTCCCATTGACCTTGAAGAATTGGTTGCCAAAGGTCAACGCCACTGCAGGATTTTCTCCCACTGGGATGTCTCGTGACACATTCCCAGGATGCAGGCCCATTATGCAATGAGGAGGCCCCGCTCTTGCATAACCTGGAGATTGAAACATCAATTTTCCTATGTGGACAGAGTCAGTACTCCGGCTCACTTCCCACAACATCTTCCGAGCCTGCGTCGTGCACTGAAAGAAGACAAAGAAAAATGGCGCTTGTTGGACGGAAGATAGAACCTCTCGCCATCCAACTGGAAAATCCACAACCCTTCCCCTGCCAGTAGTTGGTGGTCAGGGTCGGGTGCGGCATCCCCAAACATGAAACCGGGCCTCCTATAAACTCGACGGTCAACGTCTTCAAGAGGAGCTGTGGTCAGGATACTCCTCGTGGTATATTGATCACCATTATGAATGAGCGTGTCCCGAACGATGGAACTTCGCTCACTGAATAGAGAAGCCTGCCCTTGAAATTGCAAGCTCATATTGCCATCCGATCCCATGGTCATCCCGAACAGGTTGTTTGAGGGACCAGGAGTATAGTGCACTGCAAGAACAAAGAGAAACTGCGATTAGTTCACCAGCCAAAGCGAACGCAAAGATATGAATACCACCAAGGTATAGCTTCGCCCAGCGAGCAAAGTAGACAAGGCAATGGCTTTAACAAGCCTAATCTCGCAGGAAAGTCTGCGTGTCGCAGAAAGTGCCTAAGTGCTAACTTCGCCTAAACAAAAGAGGTATAGCCTTAAGGGCTGACGTCATCAAAAGGGCATTATGGTCAGAAAACCATCCTTGACGGCCACGACTGAAGGGACAGACCCTCATCCTGTTCTCCAACAGGACGAAGACAGCCCAAGTAATGGCTTCGTACGGAAGCCTAAAGAAGAACTGATCAGTTCTTTATTCCCTGTGCAAGGAAAATAGGGAAATCCATGGGAACGGGTTCCCTAATAAGGACAGATCATATTCAATCGTCCTGGCAGCCAAAGATCGGCTTTAAGGGAAAGAGAGACCGTAGTCTCTAAATCAGAAGGGAAAGTCCCTTACCGGCGACTGGTCGCTCGATGACGAAGGAGGAGGACCCTCCGCTGCAGAAGTCGCCACTTCTTTACCCGCTCGTCTTTTGGGCGCCATTGAAGAACTGCAAAAGTTCTCAAAGTTCTCTGAACGAAGAAGGAAGAGGAAGAGGGAAAGTCAAAAATTTCTCTGAAAAAGGAGATCTTTTCCTGCTCAGCCCGATCGGGCTTTTATAGGCCAATCAGCGCCTGAAACGAGGCCTCGAAAAAGGCACAAAGCCGCCGTTTCGAATTAATTTGAAACGCCGCCCGAAGCGCCTCCCTGAGAAGCGCTGATTCAATCCCACTAAGGGTTAACTTCGCCCTGGATTAAAATGCGGGCTTCGCGCAATCCTTCAGGGACTTCGCCGAAAGGCTTATCTTCGCCCCTTGAGAAGGCGCTGTTCGCGGACATACCAGTTTCGCGAAGTTCATTCAAAGAAGGGACTATGCCCTTAACTCCGCATACAGTTTAGCCCCGCTATGGCCAAACTTTCAATGAAAGTAAGAAAAAATCAGACGATCAAGAGATGAACTTTCATTGATTTAAAAGGGTACATTGATATTACATCAAAGTTGTGTTTCATACAACACATTCAGTGGCTCGACAGGATCATTTACGTAAAAGGCATACAACTGGTTTTATCTGCTTCTAAGTCAGACCGACTGGACACGAAAGCCTTCCTCCTGCACAAGGTCGTAACCAGTTGTGTCACGGAGACACGGCCATAATTCTCCACAAAAAATGGCAAATTTTGCCACTAGAAAGCGAGGTCATCTTTGTTGAAGCCTGGTAATAAAACTTATCGCCGCCAACACGTCAGATCACCTATAATGGGAATTGGCACTGATGTCAGTGATCTCACAGGTGTGACATCCGCCTTCCCGAAGTGGATCATCTCGGATAAGAGGCTACCAGCCTCACCTCAGAACGAATCATCTCGTATAAGAGGCTGCCAATAGCCTCTGGGACACGCACCCGCTGCCCCAAGTTGTTCCTCCTACTTAAAAGTAAAGCTTCAACCGGGGAAGCATAAGGCAACTTTTCGGTCTCTTTCATCAAGACACAAGATCGGCGAACATAGCTCACTGCAATGCAAAATCAGAGCAAGTTAGCAGTTAAACACAAAAGATACTGCAAAAAGCACTAAAGCCGAATTCTTTGGGGCGAAGCAATCCGATTTCGATTGGAGCAGAGGATAAGCCTCGCTTGCACAGTGATGATGGGCTAGCTCAGCAAACGCCAAGTCCTAGCCTCGCCTATATGGCTAAGCCAGACTGATCCTATGGGACACAGTCTTAGCCTCACCTATATGGCAAGACTGGCTCAACCTTGAAGAGACTAAGTCCCAAGTCCTGCCTGTGCAGCGGACTTAACATGCAATGATCTTTCTGTGATCAAGTCAGAATGATAGCTTCGCTGGGAAGCTATGCTGAAATCCTTCTCCGCAGATCAGTTGAATGGAGAACAAGGGAAGTTAATCCCTGAAGCAGCCGCTAAAGCTGAATTAAGGGAAATGAATTCCCTAAAATCGGTGAAGTCGTTGAATGATCAAGACTTACCGGTCCTTGGCCGGGTAATAACCAGAGTGGGCATTCCCACTAATTCAGAGATCTGAGTATCTCTCTCTACCAAGAGAAGAAGAGAAGATCATATCACTTCTCTCTTCAGAGGACCTCAAGTGTCCTATTTATAGGCCCCATGGCCTGAGCGCTGCCGCCTCAAGCGTGGAAGCACGAGCGCATTTAAGGCATTTACTGCGCCTTGAGAAAAGGAACGGTTTCCCTTGGAACCGTGCGAAGGGAGAAACGTCTCCCTCATAAAGGCACTTATTGCGCCTTGAAGAAAGGGAATATCCTCCCTTGGAAACGTGCAAATCAGAGAATATCTCCTTCGATCAGCACGAAGAAAGGAGTAATCCTCCTCGTAACTGGCCCACGGCAGTTGACCTCGGGAAAGCGACAGATGCTCCAGAGCGAACCTACCTAGCTGCGAAGCTACCCAGACGCGAGTCTACATGATTCCTCGGCGAATCTACATCCCAAAGCAGGATTCAAACGAAGCTGAACTCAACCATCATGGCGACGTTCATACTCCACATACCACCAATCAAAGCAGTTCAAAGTATTTCGAAGTCTGAGCTATTGCAGACTTTCGAAAACTTTGAAGGGGTCTTGTTGACACTTAAAAAAGACAAGATTCTTATTGGTCCGAACAATGTCTAAACTTGTTGACATTTACAAAAGACAAGTGACAGACGAGCTGAAGACCAGTTTTCACCCATCTCCGAGGGACAAGGAAGCAACTTGGACTCCACTGATCCAGCAAGCAGACAGTGAACCCGGATTATTTCTGAACAGACCTCAGCAGGTCTAAGATGCTAGCACTTAGCATTACATAAGCCCAAAGGGATAGCCTCGCTTGAGAGGCTAATATCATCCAAAGCCTCGCCAAGAAGCTAACTCGCAAACTTCGCCACAGAGGACTTCCAGCTCCGCCAAAGGGTTTCTTTCGGACTTCGCCAGAAACCATCTCTAGCTCCGCTATGAGCTCAATGCTGACAGCTCCGCTATTGGTCTGCTATGGTCAACCTTTGACCAATCAAATCTCTGGATGAGATCGGATCCAATCAGATCAAATCCAATTAAGATCAAATTAGAGATCAAATTTGGCAGTTGATTGCCACAATCTCTTGACTCTTCTAAAACGAGTAAGAAGATCAGGGGAAATCCTCCACGATATGGAAAGGATCAAGAAGGTCAACCGACCTGCCAATTCTAGCTTCGCAGAAGCTGATCCTAGCCTCGCAGCAAGGCTACTTTCCAGATTTAAACAGATTTGATTCAATCTGTTTCCATATCTTCAAGGGACGATTATACCCTTGCTCTCCCTATAAATAGCCCGCCAGGGGTACAAGGAGAGAAGATCGATCGATCAAGACAGACGTATACAAGAGGACTCCACAAGCAGAGGCTTCTTCATAACGCACCGTGCGCTCTCGAATTCAGAGACCTTTTAGAGAATTGCTTTCTCTATCCAGGGTGTTGATACCCTAACGTCGTCCTTCTTCTCAAGGAATCTCCGGAACCAGGCGAGAAGGAATTCCTAATTGAAGGCGATTTTGAGAAGCAGCAAGAGGGTTCTACCAACCTTCTGTTCTCTGATTCCCGGAACCAGGCGAGAAGGGAATCTCATCGCTCGCATCGTCAAAGGGACAAAGTGGTCGCGCGCGCTGACCAGACTCCTATCGGCACACTTCTCCAGAATCTCTGAGGAGATCTACTTGTAATCTTTTTAAGAATACTTGTAATTTAGCTCCTCAAACTCTTTTTTGTAAGTTTTCCCCCTTTGCAAACATAATGAAAAACAACCATCACTAGCTAACCGGTTATCATCAGGTCATGTCTCTAATCGTATCCAGTTTATATAATATAAAATGTTACTAGTGGTGACGTGATAGAAGTGAACATGCTAGTGGCGACGTGATAGACGTGTACAGGCAGATGGGCCTATGCAGTGTAATCACTATACGGTGTGGTGTATATATAGTAGTGATGTCTGCTCTACAGAAAGCACCATATATGCAATGCAGAACATGCGTCGTATGCCATGCAATGCAGAACATGCGTCATATGCCATCACAGACAGTACAACATATGCCAGGTAAAGTAACAAGTATACAGGTAACATGATATCGGATACAGTAGCATGAACAATAACAAGATAGCATACATGTACCAGGCATGTCATGTGATTTATACAATAGTAGCAATCAGTACCACCTGATATTTTAATCAATCTCTTCCAGTGTCCCATACCACTGGCAGTTCATACTGGAGCCCGCACTCCAGTCGAACCCATCCGGACATGGCCTACGGGTACCATTATCCAAACGAGAGAGTGACCAAATAACAAGTGTTCCCGACGTCACTATTGTGTATACTATTTTATTATGTTAATTGGAAACCCATGGTCGAAGAGTTCTTATCGGGTAGGTGTATCCCGTGCATACCCGGTATCACGGCCTTAAACAAACCCCTGGCTGCTGAGACCAGGGCCCTCCGCCAAGAGGGGAGCATGAATCAAGTAACAAGAGCTCATGGAGCAATTGGTAGGTAGCACTACCGTCCCCTGCAGTGGGAGAACAATATGGATCCAGTACATCACCCGATAAGATCTAATCAACCGTCGAGTCTCCCCCATACCCCAGTTAACTTTATGATCTGATATGTCAAGTATACAATGTAACAAGAACAACTACTGTACATGATACGGGTAACATGATAACTGGACCAGAGCTCTGTTGATAGCATAGAACAGTATAACGAGAAACGGGAACAATATAACAGGAACAATATAACGGGAAACGGGAACAATATAACGAGAAACGATCTAACGGGAACAATATATGTGGGATTCCACATATCGCATATCAACAGTTCTCATGTCCAGTATCGGGAATATCCATATCAGTAACAGGAAACAATCATATATCGCATATCAACAGTTCTCATGTCCAGTATCGGGAATATCCATATCAGTAACAGGAAACAATCATATAACAAGACTACGGTACCATGGAACAATAATACATGTAGTATGAACGGGAATCCATATGACAAGAATAAAGAAACCATACATGCATGTGTAACAGTTCTATGCCGAGAATCCATATAACGATGATAACAACCAATAATATGACATGCGGTAGTCCGTGCATTGGTATATCTGTGTACTAATGAAACATCTATGTGTAGCAATAATCCGTGTAATATCTCTGTGATGGTACATGTAATAACAGTGATCAGTGTATCATATAATACCATGTCCAGTATCCGTGTAATGATGATCCCGGTGCATGCAATACCGGTGTCCTGCAGTCATATCTCGTGACAGTGTAGTGTGATCTGATACCGTGGTTCAGTATCTATGTGATGATAGTTCTCTAACTGTGATACGAGACATGAACATGAAATAATAGTGTCCACACATATGGTGAACTAGTGGTCCGAATGTCAGTGGCTGTGCAGGTATGATGACCGGTCCGAGTTGTCTCTGCCAGTATTTATTGGTATTATAATTACCTCCTTATCTGCATTCTAAATCAGGAAACACCGAACAATATTCTAGGTTATGCATATTACAATGCATGTCTAATCATTATCAGTTAATAATTAATAGTTACCTATTTTATCCATACTCATGATTTGTCACAGAAAGCAATCAATTCATATCCCTAAACATGATAAAAGATAATTTATAAAATAAAAACACTCACAAACTAGCCATGGGAAGATAGCTCTCTTTCCCACGATCGCAACGGATCCAGAATCGTCCAAATCGGAGTCCAGATGCTCCCGATATCGCCCGAACACTAAAAATAATCAAAATGGGTTAAATATGTAAATAAACATATTTAAATGCAAATAAAAAAAAGTAGCAAGGGGTTTTCTGTAAATGTACCTTTAATGGGTTTGGATGCGGGTTTGGTGAGATAACGGGTCGGGTCCAGATCCACATCCCATACCCAATTAACTTAAGTTTAATGGGTATTGGGTTTATAGGGTAACGGGTCTCACCCAATAGGAGTTGGGTTGGGTTTTAACCCTAACCCAAAAAGGAAAAAGAGGTGCAGCAGCAAGCAGCTGCTGCTGCCGCCCTCACTAGCCAGCCGGCCAGCCCAGCTGGCCGGCGGCGGGAGGAGCCCCGCCGGCGACGGGTCTGGCCGCCGGCGGTGGGTCTGGCCGAGTGTGAGAGAGAAAGATAGAGAGAGAGAGAGAAAAAGAGAGAGGAAAGAAGAAGGAGAAGAAGCAGCAGAGGAAGAAAAGAAGAAAGAAAAGAAAAAGAAGAAGAAAAGGAGAAAAAGAAAAAGAAAAGGACAGGGGTGGTGCCCTAGCCGCCGGCGCCTGGCCGGCGGCACCTGGCCGGCGGCGAGGTGGCGCGCGGCCACCTCTGGCCGCGGGCGCGGGTCAACCCGCCCCTGGCCTGAAACAGAGAAGGGGGGAGAGTGTGGGTTTAAGAGAGAGAGGAGAGAGAGAAATTAAAGAGAGACTTAGGGAAGAGAGAGAGTGTGTGTGTTTTGAGAGAGGAAGAGAGAGGGAGGTTTTTAAGGGGAGAGAGAGGCGGTGGAAGTTGGTCAAAGGCGGTGGGGGAAGAAGACGCTGGAAAGAAGAAGAAGGGAAAGAAAATAAAAAGAAAAGAAAAGAAGAGAAATGTTTAAAATAATATTATTTTAATAGGGTCCAAAATGACTAGCTCCGAACGGTGCCCCAAAATTACAGAAAATAGAGAATATTATTTTGAGACGTAATATGAAAACGGTTTGCAGAAACTCAATCCGGTTTACAAATTAAAAATCCCGGAAGCTGTCGCCGTACTGGGCGACACCGGTTTGGCCGGATTTTCGATAAAATCAGAAAAATCTCCAAAATACCCGAACGTAGATAACACGATTCTAAGATGCATGGTGAAAGCGGATTCTCAAAATTCTACCCCGTTTGTGAAATAAAAATCATAAAGCCTATTATCGGTATCGGTCGACACCGACTACGGAGATTTCCAAAATAATCCAGGAAAATCCTGAAAAATCTCAAATATTAGAAAATAATTTTTGAAACTAAAATCAGCTCAATCGGACTACCACGGAGGTCAAATCAATTTTGTACGTCGTATCGCATACGGATACTGTGATACGTACTCCGGGAAGCAGGGGGTTACACAGGGTATTGGACATATTCTTATATTGTTCAGGTTTCTTTGAGCTCGTACGCTTCGCGAGGAGCTAGAGTTTCTCTCTTTTGATCCTGGTATTCTTGCCTCTTTTTATTCCTATTTCTGTACTTTTCTTGATCATGCATATCAGATTCAGTCTTTATTCTAGTTCTTTTATATGATATCATGCGTGGATGTTTATATGGGATATTGCAGTGATTATTGATTATTTATGATTTAGATTTATAGCTTGTTCAGGTCACTTTAGGCTTAGCGTGTATGCGTGGGGTATTTTCCTCGCGTATATACGTCGCCGACTCTCGTCGCGACTCCGTTTCCGCGTATTTTGGGAAGCAGGGCGTGACAATTTCAATAAGTAATTTTTAAATAATAAGATTTAATGTTAACTTTTGTTCACTCGAACTATCTGTTGTGATCAACGCCGATACAACTAGAGAGAAATACCGAGTTGAAGACTCGGCAGAAGAAGCGTAGAAGATTTACCACTAGCAAGCAGCTAAAACAAATCACCACAAAACACAATAACACCAGATTTAACGTGGTTCGACAAGAGCGCCTACGTCCACGGGGAGGAGGGAAGAATTATATTGAAATTAGAGAAGAAAATACAAGAGTTAAAAGAATATCTCTCTTACAACTATCTATGGTGGAAATTTGAATTTCTCTTGAATTCTTGATGTTGCTTTCAAAGGCCACCCCAAGGTATTTATATAGTCACCTAAGATGATCTTAGTTGAACCCAAACTTCAACAATACAATCAACACCGCCTCAGAGCAAGAAGAAAACATGAACCAACTCAAACTGAAAACAGAACCAGAAAAGAAAACTGCCAGACCCAATAATAGTCAACTATAAGTCGACTTAAAATGTGCACTAGTCGACTATAAGAAATTATTAGTCGGCTACTCTGACAAAATCTGAGAACCTTACTTTCTGTTGCAAGTACTAGCCGACTATACAAGAAGTGTAAGTCGACTAGCTAAATATGTCAATCTAATAGTCACTATAATAGTCTTAATAGGTGCCGTCGCAGTCTTGCACGCTGTCCGTGCTTGATGTCTGAAGTTTGTAACACCTCCATCTGAACCTGAATTCTTCTTCAATAAATATGAGGCACTCAAAATACTAACAATCTCCACCTTTACTTATGTTCATTGAGCCCCTTCATTGAAATTGACCTCCACTTCATTCATCGTACTTTCTTCCTCTTTTTGTGACTTCACATGGCTCTCTCCCAAGAGCTCATTCTTCACCTTACATTTGGAGAACCTTGATGAAGTTCAGAGATGCTCTGAACTCTCCACTGGGATTGTCTTTGTTATTATGTCCGTTGGATTCTTCTTTACACTGATCTTCACCAAGTCGTTCACCTTGTCATTTATGATCCACTGACGTATCTTATGATACCTCACATCAACATGCTTCGTCCGTACATGTAATCCTTAGCAAAATGAATAGCACTTTGACTGTCGCAATGAACCCGAACTGAATCCTGCATTATACCAAAAATCTCGACCAATCTCTCGACTACAAAGCTTTCTTTGACGCCTCAACTGCAGACATGTACTCTGCCTCTGTTGTTGAAAGAGCAACAGTATCTTGCAACTCTGCCTTCCAACTAATGACGCACTCAGCTACTGTGAATACATAGCCCGTCGTAAAGCTTCACTAATAAAGATCTTCTGCGTAATCTGCATCAACGTTGCCTTGTAATACCCTAGGCTTTCCCTTTTCAATCTCTTAACACTAAGCCTAGTCTCGCAGTCCCTCACTGATATCGTAACACTCACTTCACTGCTTTCCAATGTTATTTTCCTGAATTTGAAGTGAACCGACTTACTGTACTAACTGCATAAGCTAAGTCAGGCCTAGTGCAGACCATATCATACTTGAGTGATCCCACCGCACTAGCATATGGTACTCGAGACATCTCCCCCTTCTCTTTCGATGATTGTGGACAATATTGGAGGATAATTTAAAGTAAACTGTCAAAGAAGTGGTGACTGGTTTTACTTCTGCCATGTTAAATCTTTCCAACACCATGAGAATATAGTTCTCCTGAGATAGCCAAAGTCTGTCTGAGCCTCTGACTCAAGTGATCTTCATACCTAAGATCTTCTTGGCTTTTCACAAATTTTTCATGTTGAATTCCTTCTTAAACTGAGCTTTAAGCTTCTAAATATGTGTCTTGTTTCTTGCAGCAATCAGCATATCATCCACATATAATATCAAATATGTTGAATCATCATTCTTCTTGAAATAGACACAACTGTCATACTCACATCGGTTGTATCTGGCCTTAATCATGAAAGAATCGAACTGTTTGTATTGCTGCCGGGGAGACTGCTTAAGTCCATAGAGGGCTTATTTAGAAGACACACTTTGGTCCTTTATCCTTCCTGAATGTACCCTTCAGGTTGCTTCATATACATCCTCTCCTCCAGCTCACCGTGCAGAAATATTGTTTTGACATCCATCTGCTCTAACTCTAAATCAAACTGAGCTGTCGTCGTCTATAAATCTGAATAGACGTATGCTTGACTACAGGAGAGAATATCTCATTGTAGTCAGTACCTCCTTCTTTGCATATCCCTTAGCAACTAACCTTGCCTTGTACTGCTCATTGTTTTTCTTGTGAAAGACCCATCTGCAACCTATTGCCTTGGAGTCTTTTGAAAGATATACCAATTTTCATATTTGATTTCTATTCAAAGACTTCATCTCTTGTTCCATGACTGTAATCCACTTGTTGTGGTCATCTGCCTCGATCACCTCCATGTAACTACTTAGATCACTTGTTTGTGTTACTAATGCAATGAGACATGGTCATCTTTCTAGCCATACCTTATTGGTGGCACCGTAACTCTGACTGACTGCCTCAACATTCTAAGTTGTTCTTGAGTAGCCTCCTGTTCGTCTCCATCTGAATCTGAGGAGTCCTCATTTTACCCGTCAGGCATTTTAAGGCTCTCTGAGAACTCAACTCTTTTTCCCATTCTCATCTGCTTGCTCGACAATCCCGATTTGATCTGGCTTTTCACTGGTACTAGCCTCATCAGAATCCTTATCGTCTTTCTTTTCAGCATCTCCTTGTATTTCATACAATTTTTCTTGATGTGTGCTGATTTCTTGCAAAAATAAAAAATAAAGCTGCTAGAAGCTTCTGGATTCCTTTCAGGTCCCATGCTCTTTTATCTCCCATTCTGGCCCTTGACAACT
The DNA here is from genome assembly GCA_038442645.1 of Agave tequilana. Classification (NCBI taxonomy): domain Eukaryota; kingdom Viridiplantae; phylum Streptophyta; class Magnoliopsida; order Asparagales; family Asparagaceae; genus Agave; species Agave tequilana. The sequence continues at coordinate 55,987 of JAVJIF010003591.1, read as the reverse complement.
AGTATTGAGGTCTCCTCTATAAATATGTCTTCTTCATCAGCTCATTGTTTTGGAGAACATGACTGACATCTTCTAACTCTAAGATCTCCTTGCCATACATGATGGTGGCCACCTAGTGGTTATAACTTGATGGAAGAGAAGAGTAACATAAGAGTTTTATTTTTTTCTTCTAGCTTAACCTCCAGAGCCAACAAGTCGCTTAAAATCCTATTAAAAACATTAAGATATTGTAAAATAGGTATACCTTTTTTCATTTGAAAGCAGTATAATTGCTTCTTCATGAAGAACTTGTTTGACAACTCTTCGTCATGCTAAGACTCTCCAGCCTACACCAAAAACCAGCAGTTGTCTCCTTGTTCATGACGTTATAGAGGATCTCATCTGATAGACATAGTATGATTGTCATATTTGTGCGAAAGTCGATGTCGTTACACTCATCATCCTCTATCTTCGATGGCTTATACTTTATACCAAGCAGGTTCTTGTGTGTGCCCTTCTTCATGAGCAATGACATTACTCGCATCTTCCACAACAGAAATTGAATTTTACATCGAATTTCTCGACCTCGAACTTGGTTGTTGTGATCGTCTTGCTAGCCATTGCTCTGATACCAATTGTTGTGATCAGAGCCGATACAACAATAAAGAAACACCAGGTTGAAGACTCGATAGCGGAAGCATAAAAGATTTACCACTAGTAAGCAATTGAAATAAATCACCACAAAACACAAGGACACTGGATTTAACATGATTCGGTAAGAGTGCCTAAATTCACGGGGAGGAGAAGAGAAATTATATTGAAAACAGAGAAGAAAAATACAAGAGTTATAAGAATCTCTCTCTCACAACTCTCAATGGTGGAAATATGAATTTCACTTAAATTCTTGATGTTGCCTTCAAAGGTCACCCCCAAGGGGTTCATATAGGCATTTAGGATAACCTTGGTCCAACCCACACTTCAACAATACAATCAGCACCGCCTCAGAGAAAAGGAAGGGGGAAAAAAAACCTGGATCCAACTCAAACTAGAAACAAAACCAGAAAAAAAATTTTCTAGAGCCGATATTAGTCGATTATAAGTCGACTCATAATGTGCACTAGTCGACTATAAGGAATTATTAGTCGACTACTCTGACAAAATCCTGTTGCAAGTACTAGTTGACTATACAGAAAATATAAGTCGATTAGGCTAAACATAAGTCGACTAATAAGACTTATTAGTCGACTAATAACATGCACAACTCTTGTACATGTCCATGCTTGATTTCTGAAATTTGTAACACCTCCACCTGAATCTGAATTCTTTTCCAATAAATACAAGACACTCAAAGTACTAACACTACCTGACCCACTGAAACGATCCCATAACCATGCTCATCTTATCAATTACCACTACCAACAGATTTTTCCACTTATCTTATCCTGAGGAATAGACTTTGTTGCCTCCCGAAGGAGGAGGGGAAGGACCGGAGCATCTTTCGACAACGCAACGACAAGGACCCGAGAGGCCAAAATCAGACGCTCCTAGCTCTTTCGATGCACAGGGACAAGCTTATCTTATCCCTGAAGAAAACAAATTGATCGCACCTACAGTTAATATTTTCGTTGTCTCCGTGCGAGACAAATGGCACACATGTTTCAACGTTAGATTTGTGTAGCACCCCGTTGCCGGGATACGTACCCTGATACGTGTCCTAAAATTTTTCGACCATATTGTTCAGTTTTCTTCCTGTATGTGTTTTTGAGTTGTGATTACTTATATTTTTGCGCATCGGATCTGGATTCTCAGACCGAGAGTAAGCCCTGACCCGGACCGGGAACCCAATACCAACTAGTAGCCCGATTTGACTTTCTAATAGTCCGATTTGACCGATTTCAGTTTCAGAGACTATTTTCTAATATTTTAGATTTTTCATGATTTTCTGAAATTTTCCGAAATTTTTCTGCAAAATCTCCAAAACCGGTGTCGGTCGGCATCACTGACTGATTCCCAGATTTTTAATTTTTAAACGGGTTTGAATTTTCAGAAACGGCTTTCACAGTACTTCTTAGAATTTCATTTTCTATCTAAATACATTTTTGGGATTTTTCTAAATTTATCAAAATTTGACCGAATCTGGTGTCGTCCGGTATCGCCGGAAGATCCCAAGATTTTTAATTTGAAAACTACATCGAATTTCTCGAATCCGATTTCACCGTGCGTCTTAGAATAATATTTTCTATTTTTGAGAATTTTTCGATACGTTTCTGAAACAGTCAAATTTCCGCCTTATTTAAATAATAATATTTTTACCGGCGATTTCTTTTCTGGCTTTTCCCTCCTCTACTCCCCTATTTTATACTACCAGAAATTATAATAAATAAAATAGTTAATAATAAAAATTTTAAACATTTTATTTCCTTTTTTCTTATTCCTTTTAATTTTCTTTCTTTTACTTTTCTTCACCTTGATTTCTCCCCCCGCAATTAACGGCTTAATCCTTGCCAAGCCGCCCGCTGCCGCCACCGACAGCCATAGGGCTGCTGTCGCAGCCCTATCACCCCCTAAACCATCAATTCAACCCATTCCTCTCATCCTCTATTAAACCATTTCATTCTCCATTTTCAACACAAAATCCAAATCAAAAGAAAAAAACCAAGCTTCATCTCCTTCAAACCACACAACCCACTCACGCTTCACCATGGCCGCCGCCTCCACCTTCACCACCACCGCCTCCGGCCACTCCTAGGCCACCCAACCAACTCCCCAACAACTCCTCTTCACACCACCATCTCCTTCAACCACCAACAACCTCCCACCACCACCAATTTCACCAAAAACCCACCTCCATTACCACCACTTCTTCTCCAAAATTCACCATCCCCCTCCACCAAATTCTCCACTCCAACCAACCCAACATCATCTCCTCCTCCTCTTCTAACTCCCCACCACCTCCAATCACCACCACCAACCACCATCACCACCTCCACCAAAACAACCACCAAAACCACTCCTCCAAACCCAACTCCACCTCCCCTCCCCTTGGGGGAGGCGCGCGCGCGCCCAGCTCCACCGGCGGCGGCGCCGCCGCCGCCGCCGGCGGTGGCCGCCGACCGATCACCCCCCCTCCTCCTTCTTTTTCTTTCTTTCTTCTTTTCTTTCTTTCTTTCTTTCATTTCAGACTTTCCTTCATTCCCTAAATTAACACATATTTCCCTCATTCCAAAATACCCCTCCCCTCATTCCCTTATTACTTCCCTTTAATTACAACTTTACCCCTTTCATTTTAATTTCTATTTTCCTTTTAAAAACACCATATTTTCTCTCTTTCTCTCTCTCTTCTTCCTACGACTTTCCCTCTCCTCTCTCTCTCCTCTCTCTTTCCCTCTCTAATATTTATATAAATATTTTTAATTATATATTTTAATATACAACTACGGGCTAGTGGATTCCTCGTGCGGATCGCCGATTTTTCGGATTTTTAACCGGTATTTCACCCCGGTTTCAGGCGAGTACTTATTATTAACTTAAACATAATTACTCTTGTATTTATAACATGATATTGATATGTGAATATTTTAACATGCCTAAACTTGCTACTGTAATTTTTCGTACATGACTCCTTGTTATGCATGTCACCGACACTCGGTATTTACACTAGCACTCGGTATTTACACTGGCACACGGTATTTATACTGGTACTTGCCATGCTATATTTGAGACATGATACCCGACACCGGTACTTGCCATGCTATATTTAACACATGATACCTTTTGCTATATTTGACATATGATACCCGACACCGGTACTTGCCATGCTACACTTATCACTTGATATTAGACACCGATACTTGATATGTCATACTTAACACCTGCTCCTAACACACGGTATATGATATGCTTTCATGTGTTACAAATACCTGGACCTGACATCGTGACTCTTGACCGGACACTGCCACCCCTGATACCTGTATTATATGACATATTCATGACTATCGCTTTTACGGGGACTTGGCATGACTATTATATTATTATCAGATATTTGGTACTCCTGGACTCCTGTATTCTTGAACCCCTGAAATAGGGAGGCTCCTGACATTACTCCTGATTTTATACTCCTGTTGATCCTCGTAATAGGATAACCATGAATATAAGGTTACTATGAATACTCTGTGGACATTATCACTGGATAAATTATAATAATTAGACAACTTACACCAGGATGGGGGAAACTGATGAGTACCGATATAGTCTCCATGTTTATGATGGTCTTATAGTGTCGCGCGGCCATGTACTTGGATTCGACCTGGAGGCCACCAGGCGTTTCCGTGGGGTGTACTGGCACCCCTACTCCCTTACCTGCCGGTTGTACCATAAGCCTCTGGGCCTATTCCGGTGGGAGCGGTGACATCCTATTCCTGTTCAGGCGTACAATAAGTCCCGGTACCTAGCGGTACGTTCCGGCTCAGTACCGGATACTCCTTGACCGTTGTCCCGGGCATGTACGGGACCCATTCTAAACATGGTTCGTCGATCCCCATCAGTTTCCAATAACTTACTCTCGATCTGTATGCTGAGGTATGTGGGATAGGACACATACCGACGTATTGTAACACCCCGCTCCCGGAATACGTACTTAGTTGCGTATTCGTATTTTCTGATAGTACTTTTTAATTTACTTCTTGTATTTATTTTGTATTATGAATTATTTATGTGATCGTTTTGCCGTGGATTCAGATTCGTGAACTCGGAGTCAGCCCTAGTCTGAACCGGGGGACCGATCCTAGAGTGTTGCTCGATTTGGACTTTCTGGTATTCTGATTTGACCGATTTCAGTTTCAAAAATCATTTTTTAATATTTTAGATTTTTTATGATTTTCTGAAATTTTCCTGAATTAAATTGGAATTCTTCAAAACCGGTGTCGACCGGTGCCGCTGTTTGATTCTCGGATTTTTAATTTACAAACGGAGTTGAAATTCTAAAAACGGCTTTCCTGTAACTTCTTAAAATCACATTTTCTATCTAAATACTTTTTCTGAGAATTTTCTAAATTTATCAAAATTCCCCTGGGTTTGGTGTCGGCCAGTATCACTGGTTGATTCCAGAAATTTTAGTTTACAATTGGAATCAAATTTCTAGATTCTGCTTTCATATTTCTTCTTAGAATTATATTTTCTCCTTTCTGGCATTTTCTGAGATTTTTCAGATTTTATCAAAATCCGGCCACCCGGTATAGATCGATATTGACTGTTGACTTCAGGATTTTTATTTTGAAAATGGGATTGAATTTCTGAAAACTGATTTCACCAAAAATCTTTAAATAATATTTATTATTTTTGAGAATTTTTGGGAAGCTTTCCAAGTGACTTAATCTTTTGGACTTTTTCGGAGTTTTCGGTGTTTTCCCAGATACCGGAATTTTATCTAGATATTTTACTTTTCTCCTTTTTTTCATTTTTCCATTTTTCTCTCTCCTCGCTAGACGGGAGTCTCACCAAACCTGGACTCAACATTTAATGCAGAGATCCTCTCCATACTGCATTCAATGTTACATCCTTTAAGTCATATGACTTTTTGTCTTTTCCGTCTAACGCGACTCTCGCATTTTCCTCCTAGACGCGGATCTCATCTCCGCGGCTAACTCTATTTTTCCTTGACGCGAATTTCATTTCATGGAGACGCAAGTCTCATGGGATGAAAGATATGGCAATGGCACACTTGTAATAATCTAAACAATCCCCTTATATATATACCCCACTTCTTTCTCTCTCTTTCATTTTTCTTTCTTTTCTTCTTCATCTCCAACAGCAACGAAACAGCAGCCCAAAAATAGCCATGGCGGCCTCCTTGGCCGGCCACTCTTCCCTCCATCTTCACCACTATCACCACCAACTTCGCCACCATCATTCTCTCCATCTTCCCTCCATCTCCTTCTCCATTCTAACAACCGCAACACCACCACACCACCTTCTTCTTCCTCTCTTTCCACCAAACAACCCATTCTCACCACCAACTTCACCATCATTTCCACCACCACTTACACCGCCTTGGCCCCCGCGAACCATGTCATCTTCCTCCCCTCGAAGAGCTCTTTCTAACGAGCTATAGCTTCGCTCTCCGAAACCCTATTTGCAAAACTCCAATCGTCCATTTTTAACTAGACTTGCACTCCCATTCTTGCCTTAGGCTTGGGGCTTTGGCCGCCTACCTCCGGCCTCCGGCGATGGCCGGCCATCCTCCCTTCTTTCTTTCCTTTCCTTTCTTTCTTTCCTTCTTTCTCCATTTTCCTTCCTTCTTTCTTTCTTTCTTTTCTTTCCTTTATTTTCATCCTTGCGTCTCCCATCACTGCGTCCCTCTCTTCCTTTTTCCCCACTTCTGTGTCTCTCTCATTTTCCTGTATCTGTCTTTCTCTTGTTGGTTATTTGCCAGAGACGCGGAGCTAAACCCCGCGTCTAGGCAATTCCTTAACGCGATCTTCGCGTTCTTGATATTTGTATAACGCGGCCTTCGCGTTCTTGTATCAACGCAACGCGGAGCTCATGCTCGCGTCTGTGTTCTTCTATTGTCAACGCGACGCGGAACCCACGTCCGCGTCCGCGTTCTTCTTGTGTTATAACTTAAACGCGAGTCTCGAACCTCGCGTTTGTGGCATCTACGCGACGCGACTCCCGCGTCTGCGACCCCCGCGTCTCACTCTCAAATCCGCGTCTCCCTGTGCACCCTCTCTCTCCCAGTACAACTCTATCTCCCTGTGCGCTCTCTTTTTCTCTCTCCTCAGTCTCTCTCTAACTCCCTCTTTCTCTATCTAGATTTTCCTTCTCTAAATCTCTCTTTCTCTCTCTAGAAATCTCTCTCTAGTTCTCTCTTTCTCTTTAACGCGTTGACGCGTTGATTTCCTGGATTCCGGAGATCGGGGATTTCACTATGTTTTCTGAAGACTTAGGCGAGTGTTCTCACTTTCCTCTTGACTTTCCCCTTCATTGGGTCAACTTGTATTATTCACAATTTGTGTTGTTTGGAACTAACATTTTCTGCAGGTACCCTTGCCTTCGGGCCTAACCTCCGGGTACAACCTCTGAGGTTATAAAGTCCTCTGGACTTTCTCTATGCTACGCCTGGTAGGCGGACATAGTGTCAACACTTTATCGCTTGCTCTGTCCGAGCGTCATTACCCCGTGAGCATGGCTTTCTCGTGAGCGGTAGTTTGGCGTTCCTACGCTTACTGTGACACGTGTGTCTAGCTACGCTGCGAGCAGTAACTTCGCCGAGCGTGATAGCATTTAGTGTTATACATTAGTTTCGTTCTAGCTTGCTCAGCTCTGCATGATTGTGCTCAGCTATTATTCTATCACTTGATAAGTACATGCTCGATATGTTAACACTTGACATGCTATTACTTGATACCTATCATCTACCTGCTAATACTGGACACCTGTCTGTATCACTTGACAACTGATGTGTCATCACTTGACACCCGACTTACCACTTGACACTTGCTTCTTATTATAACATGACTTATCACTTGCCTCTTGAAATATTAATACTTGACCTGTGATTATCACATTTACGGGAATACTATACTTGTTATCCTGTATTACATACAGTGACTTAAATCTTGTACTTGTCATCCTGTATTATATATATACAGTGACCTGAATCTACAGCACTCATGTACTCCTGAACTCCTGATCATGTCTTGCACCCGCTATTCCCGTAAATTGATAACTACATAATAAATCATAAAAAGGAACAACTTGCGTCGGGTCGGGGGAAACTTGCGGCTATCAATACATGTTCGTGTTTACAGTGGTACTAGGTATGTTGTGCAACTAAAACTTCCGGTCTGACCTGTGGGCCTCCAGGCGACCGAGGGGAGTGCTGGCTCCCTCCTTCCTGGTACCATCTTGATAAGGGCATTCTATAAGACCCTCCTGATCGCCTTGCGGCAGGTTCCGTCCACCAAGCAACGGAACAATCCTTGGTCGTGGTCCCGGGTATCTACGGGACCCACTGTAAACATTGTTCGTTGATACCCCCGTTGGTTTCCAATAACAATCTTGGTTTACTCAGATGTGAATATATGTGCGCTGGGACGCTAGTTCACATATTTAGACATCGGGGTAAGACGAGTAATAATAATAATAATAAAAGATGCCAGCTACTGTAGTATGCCTTGCCATGTTTGCTTGTATCGGATTTTACTTCGATTTTCAGTTTTATGATTATTATACTATACCTGTTCATATCCCGCCTGTCTCCTTCTCTTATCTGATCATACTATGAGTCTTCTCTGCTTGATATCATATGTCGTATATCTACTTTCCCCTGCATGCTTGTGCCCACGACACGATTTTCAATGCATATTTATGATTCAGATTTATCGATACACGTGTGCTTATCTATACTCGCCATCTGACTTTCGCATCACCACTCGCCGGGGAGTTTTGACTCCTTTGGATCCTCATGTCCAGGTCTTGGAGCTTGGAGCGTGTGGATTCTCCCAGTTGCTGATCAGAGTGGCGCAGCGGTAGCGTGGATCTCCAGCAGACCGTCCAGAGCCCCATCCTTTCAGGCCCCCCTGCTTGGCTCTAGAGTTTTCCTGTTATGACTCCGAGCCTCTTTTTGTACTGTTCATACTTGTACATCTCCTTGTATTCTCGCATTTGCGCCATATTGGTGATGTAATATTATTGTAATATTGTGTCACATCTGGTGATAACCTTGTAATTGTACTCATTGGTTGGAATGTATAATGCACCACGTGCTTCCGTACTCTGATTCTTACCTGTACTGATGCTTAGCGTATATACGTGAGGGTATTTCTGACCTGCGTATATACGTCACAGTAACGTCTTCGTACCCGCCGGATCGGGGCGTTACAGGGTGGTATCAGAGCCTAGGCTCTAACATCCTCAGTACAACCAGTCGGCAAATTAATGGTAAAGAAATTTGCAACTGGAATGCATGAGTCGTGGTTATACAATTCAACTGCAAGTACAAAGTTATTCATTCTCTCTTGATAATCTTACCCTTGAATTCTGAAGTTCTCCCATCCTTTCATGCTTCAATTTCTCGTTATTCTTAGACCAACTCGGACATGAAAAGACGGGAAAATCATAACGGTTCTGGTTCTTCTTAGAGTGGTCCTAATGGAGGAAGTGTTGATTTGAGATGATTTCTTCAAAATATGATAAAAAACTAACAAGAACATACGAAGGTCCCGCACCAAAGACTATTGGTTACACTCTGGGTACAGAAGCCAGGCAGTATGTCGGATCTCAGGAAATTACAGCCGGCAATCTTTTCGGACATGGAGGAGCCCTGGATGCATAGCAGTGGCTGGTAAACATGACGGATCTTCTGGAGGCAACTCGGATCCCTAACGAGAACCAAACGGGAGTGACCAAGATTCAGTTGAAAGATATGTCCAAGACGTGGTGGTTGGTAGAAGCAGCGAAACTGGAAAAGCCCATCACTTGAGACCAGTTCTCGAAGGATTTCTATGAGAAGATTCTTCTCTATAATAGCTCAGAAAGAAATGAAAGAATGATTTATCAAATTGCAATAAGAAGATTGAATTGTAAATAAGTGCACTGCAAAATTCCTAAGGCATAGTCGGTCGGTGTCTTACATGGTGGCCGACAAAGAGAACCGAGCAAGAAATATTTTAGTGAGACCTGAAGACGAGGATCAAGATGTTCTTATTTCCAAGCAGCCCAAGAACTATTCTCAAGTTTCTTGCCATCGCTCGGGAAATAGAACGAATTCGGAGAAGAAGGATCAGAATGAGATGCAGATGAAGTTAGCGAAGAGACCCTTTCAGTTGATGGGAGTTGAAGACTCAGACAGGCCCCTGGATGCCCCACTAGCTAAGCCATCCCTCTAACCTTGCCCTCAATATATGACATGTGGGTATTGTCTGAAGCCGGGCACCTACAACGCAACCACCAGAAAGATTATGAATGATGTCGTGTACGGGTCCGGAGATCAGCTGAAAAGTGACTGTCTGTTCAAGGAGATAGAGAACATCGCACCGATCAGATCAACTCATCCAGTATCACCATTGGGAGAGAATCCAGGACCTATTGACAGAATAACCTCGCTTCATCCCCAGCATCAAGCATGGAGTCATACACAAAAGAGACCAAGAGCTAGGGCACATAGTAGAAGGAGGCAAACATATAATCTGACTAAAGAGGAAGTCAGGATACGGATGGAGTGAGAACAGGAAAGGATGCTCAATATCTGAAAAAGGAACCCTGAGGGTACTGACCGTAACTATTTGTCCCCATTTTAGCATGTCCGGGAGTTGGTAAATTCTCTATATCATATCCATCTCTTTGCACTATCATCACCAATCGTAGTCCGTCCGTGTCTACCTCCCTAATTCATGGTTCCTATCTCTTCTATTTTTACTATTCTAATTTTTGTAATCCTTATGCCAACTCAAGATATGCGTAGACTAGAGAAGTAACAACAGGGCAAATGTGGTTCGCTCTCATTATGTTCTGGCGTTCCTCGACTCTGGTACATCACATTGTCTTATATTGGACAGATCTTCGGCCTCGCATTATATTCTTGTATTTATGGATACATCATGGGAGACCAGTACATCAAGCGGAGTAGTCATCGCTTATATAATCAGATAGACTGTACATGAGGAGTGTCAATATAAAACAGTATTCCAGAATCAGGACTTCTGTCAGACAGAGTTATGGTATTTTTCATTTCTATTACTCCAATAGCGATCATGATTTCTTCGACTATGTTCATGGAACTCGGGTATTCTCAGAGCTAATCTGCAGTCAGGTTATTATTTAGAAGACAGCATTCGGGACTCGTTTCGATTATTATAATTTCTTGATCGTGTTCTCAGAGCCACTTACTCCTGGCCGTCCTTATTGATTAGGTAGACCATAGGCCTTGCTAGCCTCGCCAAGCGAGGGTCGTGTTCTAGTCACCCGTGAACCTAACCGGGTGTGGACTTCGCTACACCCTGGCGCTTAGCATTTAGCGTTGTGTTACGCGCTGGCTTCGCCGTGTGAACTTCGCCAAGTGCGAAACTCGCAGAGCGTTAGCTTCGCTGCACCCTAATGCTTAACACCTGAGCTGTGCTACGCGATGGCCTCATCTAGGCTTGGCTTTGTCCGTGGCTAGTTCCTTCAGTGCTTAGCACTCTAGCCCATTCCTCGGATTTCTTCAGCCTAGCGTGCTTTCATGGATCCGCTGAACATGGTTTTATCACTGTATCTGAGCTATCCCCATGATCCTTGTCAATGATCCATTCGACCAATCTTGCAGGGCTCAGATGTCTTCTACATGTTTCATCTGCAGTCAGGTTATCGTTCAGAAGTCAATATTTAGAATTCTTCAGGGTTATTCTTGATTGGTAGTCAAAAGTGCATTTTTATCATCATATTTACCATCACATTTTCATATTTATTCATTTAATTCTGCACATTTATTAATATTTTGTGATTTATTGTGTGCAGGCCTCGAGTTCTTATTTTTATAAGAAATAAAGCTTAAAGAGCCCAAAAGCCCAAGATCCAAGCCCATGTTTGAAGCCCAGGTGAAAAAGCGCAAATACAAAGAGTCAAAATGCAAATACAAGGGCTGAAAGTTGCAAATATCAGAGATTAGGGAAGGATAGACTTCTATCCAACCCTAAACACCTGCAGGATGAGAATAAAAGGCCAAGATAAGAAGAAAATTCGTGGGAGGAAGATTTGAAGAAATCTGGATTAAGGGTAACTTGATTACCAAGTTACCTCGAAAATCTAGATTTAAAAGGCCAGGATTACAATTCTAGAAGCAGGCGCCCACATGGACGGACCAGGAGAGGCCACGCGCCAAAGCGCGTGGCCAGAAGCCACAAAAGTGCCGCGGAACCGCCGCAAATCCGCGGCACTTTGATAAGATCCTGATCCCAAATTTCGTGGGCAGATTCGTCCGGGACTCTGTAGCCTTCTGCATCTATAAATATCTCCTGCAGTGCAACGTAAAGAGTGTCCAGCGTCCAGCAAAGGGCCAAAGTTCAGATTTTTAGGGTTTTTCCTCTTTCTTCTAGGTTAGGTTTTCTTTTTGTTTATTTTTTGTAAACTGAGAGGAGAGGATGTTCTCATGGAGGAAGGAGATCTACTTGTACTGAGGGTGACAATCGGTGTAAGTTTTGCTTTTCCACCATTGTTAAATAAATCGACTCGAGGTTCGTTTTGTTCTTTTTATTTTTATTCTTGTGTTATTGTTTCTCTAGTTTTGTTTAATCTCTGTTCTTCTATTTTTATTTTATGTGATTGTTTCTTTCTCCGATGACTTGCAAACCGTGAGAACTTGACGCTTTGAGATTACCTAGCCGAAGAAGGAACCTTGACGGCCCATGGCGATGAACAAGTCTTCATAGCTTGTTGTTTTATTTCGTAGAGTAGATTAAGAAGGCGGACGATCCCATAAGCCGTGCTTGTACGCCTTCCAAGAAAAGGGAAATCATCGCAACGGTTCGAACGGCAAGCAAATAAAGAGATAAGTTTTCCTTTTGTTTCTTTTCTTTTCTTTTTCGTAGATTAAATCCACATCTCTCCAATATTCTTTTCCACAACTCATTGTAAATACCACGTTTCTTTGTAAATACCATCGTGACAATTAACTAAAAAAAGATAAATTTTAGAGATTAACTTGCTTAACGCTTCTATCGCAGTCCCTCCTTGAGGATCACGACCCGCATAGCCCTGCTACCGCGGATTAGAACTGAACCTCACACTACTATTTCTAAATTTAATATCCTTATTTTTGTGTGCAGGAAAAATCAGTCAACAAATTGGCGCCGTTGCCGGGGAGGGACGGTAAGTTATCTCTAAAACAAAAAATTTTAATTATTAACTTATTCTTTATTCTTTTCTGTTGCAGGTTACAGGTGAAGAAACAATATTTTGGCAACTGCAGTGACATATAAGTGGACCTGGGACTCTGCTCAAGAAAGCAGAGCCCAGGATCCCTCCAGAGTGCCGCGTTCCCACGGCAAAAAGCCGCGCAAACGCGGCACAAAGGAGTTGACTCCTAACCAATTTTCTGCAGGCTCTTCAGCTCTGCAAAATACAGATTCTGCAGTACTTAACTTTCTGTATTATTCACCATATACCTGCTAATTTAATCAACAGTAAAAAATTGGTTGTAATCGTTAAAAGTTGATTAGACGTTTGCATATTAGGCACGTGTCTTTTCAATTATTTTTATTTACTGTTGAAGAGTGCTGGAGGCAAGGTACGTACGCATTGCATGTAGAATAGGATTCATCTCTTGGTTGATTTTCTGCTTTGAGTGATTCTTATCTATTTATCTTTTACACGTACACTAATTCATCTTAAGGGCATAACCCATTAACAAGATAAGGTGGGGATTTCATCACCCTTTCTTAGCCCAAAAATCATATCCCGAGCACTCACTAACCCAAGCCTAACATAAAAAAAGAGTAGACGTTGGCCCTAGGGACATCTCGGACTCAATAGGAGATTATCCTAAGGGGGAACAGTGCTGGAAGTTGACTCTTGCCAAATCAGTGTCTAGGAAGGGGATTGAGGGCCGAAAGCCCGAAGTATGGTGGTTATTTAATTAAGGAACGTCTTTGACGGAAAACCTCCCACCACTCTTGCCCCGACCTGGCTGATTAACTCGTGGTCAAAGTCTGCACCCTACCTCCCGTGGACAGTCTAACCAGTTAGGAGTCGTCTAGGTCTAGGTCTACCCTAACTTAGGTTAGAAATTTTTCTTCTTTGTTTGTTTTCTTTTTGTTTTGTTTGTGATTGTGTGATATGGCCTATAACAACAATTTTTTCAATTTTAATGAGGATCCATATTACACACCAACCTATTATTCGGATATTACCAACCCGGCATACCCTAACTTTGACCAATCTAGTGTGCCGGAATGGTCTTATCCGAATGAATATAACCCACACCCCCCATCTTATGACTATAATTTTCATAATAATTTCAACTCGTCACAGAGTTCATGGGGTTTCGAGTCCCCGAGTCTAATTCTCAACCAAATTGTCCTCCATATCCATCTAGTCCACATTTTTCCCAAAATTCATACTCAGATCCACCCATTCAGAATAGAAATCCATCTATCTGGGAAATGATGAGTAGAAATAAGTCCAAGCAAAATTCACCATCAATTTTAGACATGATGATACGTGAGTCCACCGACTCACAACTTTATCACAAGTACCCTTCCTATTTTCAACAAGAAGCACCTATCGATTATGAAGGGATGCTAGCTGCCATGACTGAGGCTAAATTAGCCCGTGATCATGACATAGATTTGATGGTGGAATGCTTACACCGGCCGGCTGATTCTGATATCGATGACCACTTGATTAGAGCCGACGAACCAAGTTGCTTGGAACAACAAGTTTCTAATTCAGTACCATCTTGTGAACTTGCCGAAACTTCAAATTCTGATAATTTGGCAAGTTTTTCCTTTCCCGAATTAGAACTCGAATGTGACCTAGATTCTCAAATCTATGATCAAGCTCAAATTCCTGAATCATTATTGACTCCTGTTTTGTTACCCGACTTAGGTAATATTTTAGAGTCAGTTTTGATTCCCACATCTCTCATTCCTGAACTTGAATCACCACCATTGAGTCACATTCCATTGTGGGAAGATGATTGTGGACTTGAGTTTCAATTTTTTGACTTGGACCCACTTCTCGAACTTAGCCCGACTCCTGAGCCCTTACTTGATTTGAGCTTCTTCCCTGAGTCAGTATTCGTTCCCGTACTTCCCATGTCCAAGTCAATCATTCCATCTTTTCATACTCCATTTTGGGACAAGGAGGTTGAGACAATTAACTCTGAAATTTATTATGAAATTTGGAAATTTGATGGGGTGGAAATTCTAAAAAATGATTATACATATATTTTAGTGGGTTATGTAAGGAAAGTTTCTGGTGGGTTCCACCAAATTATCTGTTATCTTGATTGGGCCGCATTTCGTGGACCAATTAGACCACCTCCGGAACCACCACCCTAAGGTAACTTCCGCCTTCCCTTGTTCTGTTTCATGCATACATGCATACATTCATACATTGAGGACAATGCATGAGATAAGTGTGGGGGTGGGCTTTACTAACATACTAACATAGGTAGAAACTAACAAAAAAAAAAAAATTTTGCTAAAAAAAAAGATCTGAAAAAAAAATGTTATAAAAAGGAAATATTTTGACTTATTTTTTGAAAGAAATCTAAGTTAGTTTTAAGGATTAGGAAAATCGTGATTAGGATTTCTAAAAACTGGTCAAAATAAATAAATTGTTTAAATTTTTAGGTATAGGAGAAGAAATTGAATAAATAATTAGTTTTGATTTTTACCTTAATGAAATGTGCATACCAAATGCATATCTAGGATTCTAAGACAAAGACCTTGTGCCTCATAAAAAAAAAAAAAAAAAAAAAAAAAAAAAAAATCACCAATTAAGCTGATACATGTGCCTCAAGAAGCATAAGTATTCATGCCTAAAGGTGAGTAAATTAAATAAAGTCCTTAGTTTTGGGCCTAGTTCACTCGAATTTGAGTCCGCGGGGTGTTTTCTCACCTGGTGCCCTAAAGCCAACCGGTTTGGGAGTCATCGACTTTAAGTTCGTTACATGGGTGGATTAGAAAGCCTAAGAAGACTAAGAAATAAATATATGTATTAACACATCTAATAATCAATTAGTTAGGTATGAGGGCCTCAAGAAGCCTTGATGCTTACACGAAAGAAAATTAGATGCGTTATACATATTAAAAAAAAAAAGAAAAAAAAGAAAAAAAATATATATAAAGAGGCATGAGAGTCCAAGTTAAGGAATTCCTAGTAAAAACATAAGGATGCATATGATTTTTGGTAACGAAAAAGACTATATTAGAAATTCAATTTTAATTCTTACCTAAAATGGAAAACAATTAATTTTATTAAGACTAAGTTTAAAGAATGAATAAAAATGAGGATCCTAAAACTTATAGACTACTTAGTCTCTTCAATAATAATTCAAATATTTTCCTTTTTATGGATTTTGTGGGTGTAATCCGCTGAAAACCCTCACGAGACAACACTCGTCCTCTAGGGTAACCTAAAGGTTTAACGGCTTGTTGCACGTGCTAAGTGCAACCGTGATTCCTACGAAAGTGAGTTAGGTTAGATTAACTTTTCATTTCTTTTTCTTTTTCTTTGTTTTTACTCGAGGACGAGCAAAAAGATAAGTGTGGGGGTGTGATTGGTAGTCAAAAGTGCATTTTTATCATCATATTTACCATCACATTTTCATATTTATTCATTTAATTCTGCACATTTATTAATATTTTGTGATTTATTGTGTGCAGGCCTCGAGTTCTTATTTTATAAGAAATAAAGCTTAAAGAGCCCAAAAGCCCAAGATCCAAGCCCATGTTTGAAGCCCAGGTGAAAAAGCGCAAATACAAAGAGTCAAAATGCAAATACAAGGGCTGAAAGTTGCAAATATCAGAGATTAGGGAAGGATAGACTTCTATCCAACCCTAAACACCTGCAGGATGAGAATAAAAGGCCAAGATAAGAAGAAAATTCGTGGGAGGAAGATTTGAAGAAATCTGGATTAAGGGTAACTTGATTACCAAGTTACCTCGAAAATCTAGATTTAAAAGGCCAGGATTACAATTCTAGAAGCAGGCGCCCACATGGACGGACCAGGAGAGGCCACGCGCCAAAGCGCGTGGCCAGAAGCCACAAAAGTGCCGCGGAACCGCCGCAAATCCGCGGCACTTTGATAAGATCCTGATCCCAAATTTCGTGGGCAGATTCGTCCGGACTCTGTAGCCTTCTGCATCTATAAATATCTCCTGCAGTGCAACGTAAAGGGTGTCCAGCGTCCAGCGAAGGGCCAAAGTTCAGATTTTTAGGGTTTTTCCTCTTTCTTCTAGGTTAGGTTTTCTTTTTGTTTATTTTTGTAAACTGAGAGGAGAGGATGTTCTCATGGAGGAAGGAGATCTACTTGTACTGAGGGTGACAATCGGTGTAAGTTTTGCTTTTCCACCATTGTTAAATAAATCGACTCGAGGTTCGTTTTGTTCTTTTTATTTTTATTCTTGTGTTATTGTTTCTCTAGTTTTGTTTAATCTCTGTTCTTCTATTTTTATTTTATGTGATTGTTTCTTTCTCCGATGACTTGCAAACCGTGAGAACTTGACGCTTTGAGATTACCTAGCCGAAGAAGGAACCTTGACGGCCCATGGCGATGAACAAGTCTTCATAGCTTGTTGTTTTATTTCGTAGAGTAGATTAAGAAGGCGGACGATCCCATAAGCCGTGCTTGTACGCCTTCCAAGAAAAGGGAAATCATCGCAACGGTTCGAACGGCAAGCAAATAAAGAGATAAGTTTTCCTTTTGTTTCTTTTCTTTTCTTTTTCGTAGATTAAATCCACATCTCTCCAATATTCTTTTCCACAACTCATTGTAAATACCACGTTTCTTTGTAAATACCATCGTGACAATTAACTAAAAAAAGATAAATTTTAGAGATTAACTTGCTTAACGCTTCTATCGCAGTCCCTCCTTGAGGATCACGACCCGCATAGCCCTGCTACCGCGGATTAGAACTGAACCTCACACTACTATTTCTAAATTTAATATCCTTATTTTTGTGTGCAGGAAAAATCAGTCAACAATTCTATATTCTTGGCTACGTCTTTCAGAGTTAGCAACGCCCAGTACACAGAAATTCTTAATTATTGGTCTTCTTGATTCATACTCAGTATTATCAGAGTTTTCTTTATCTTGGGTATTCTGATTTATTCTCGGGGAATTAGTATGTATGTGGCACATCAGTAATTCTACTGCAGAAGGACAACATCATGCCATGCAGGGTTTTGTATTATGGATTTCAGCACTACGGATTTCTATGAATTTCATCAGCTTTGGTTCACAGTCTGATTGAAGTATTATTGATTATCTCACCAAGTCAGCTCACTTTATATTATTCACTTTATATTATTCAGAATGGGTTAGCCTTTTGAAGTTCTGGCAGTGTTCTTTTATAAGCAGACATCAGATCAGTATTATTATGGCACCGTCAGAGGATGTAAATATAGGGCAGAAGGGCAGAGATGTCTCAGTCCTGAGTTTACCGTTCAGTCGATTAGGGAGAACAGCTCATAGTTATTCATATCTTGATTGGCATAATCCTCATTCCTATCCTTTCTGTGTCCATCTTCCCTTATCGAAATTGTCAGGACGCAATTTTTTATAAGGTGGATGGAGTGTAACACCCCGCTCCCCGAATACGTACTTAGTTGCGTATTCGTATTTTCTGATCGTATTTTTTAATTTACTTCCTATATTTGTTTTGTATTATGAATTATTTATGTGATCGTTTTGCCGTGGATTCAGATTCGTGAACTCGGAGTCAACCCTAGTCTGAACCGGGGGACCGATCCTAGAGTGTTGCTCGATTTGGACTTTCTGGTATTCTGATTTGACCGATTTCATTTTCAAAAATCATTTTCTAATATTTTATATTTTTTATCATTTTCTGAAATTTTTCTAAATTAAATTGGAATTCTTCAAAACTGGTGTCGACCAGTGCCGCTGTTTGATTCTCGGATTTTTAATTTACAAACGGAGTTGAAATTCTAAAAACGGCTTTCCTGTAACTTCTTAAAATCACATTTTCTATCTAAATACTTTTTCTGAGAATTTTCTAAATTTATCAAAATTCCCTTGGATTTGGTGTCGGCCAGTATCACTGGTTGATTCCAGAAATTTTAGTTTACAATTGAAATAAAATTTCTGAATTCTGCTTTCATATTTCTTCTTAGAATTATATTTTCTCCTTTCTGGCATTTTCTGAGATTTTTCAGATTTTATCAAAATCCGGCCAACCCGGTATAGACTGGTATTGATTGTTGACTTCAGGATTTTTATTTTGAAAATGGGATTGAATTTCTGAAAACCGATTTCACCAAAAATCTTTAAATAATATTTATTATTTTTGGGAAGCTTTTCAAGCTACTTAATCTTTTGGACTTTTCCGGAGTTTTCGGTGTTTTCTCAGATACCGGAATTTTATCTAGATATTTTACTTTTCTCCTTCTTTTCATTTTTTCCATTTTTCTCTCTTCTCACTAGACGCGAGTCTCACCAAACCTGGACTCAACATTTAATGCAGAGATCCTCTCCATACTGCATTCAATGTTACATCCTTTAAGTCATTATGACTTTTTGTCTTTTCCGTCTAACGCGACTCTCGCGTTTTCCTCCTAGACGCGGATCTCATCTCCGCGTCTAACTCTTTTGCCTTGACGCGAATTTCATTTCATAGAGACGCAAGTCTCATGGGATGAAAGATATGGCAATGGCACACTTGTAATAATCTAAACAATCCCCTTATATATATACCCCACTTCTTTCTCTCTCTTTCATTTTTCTTTCTTTTCTTCTTCATCTCCAACAGCAACGAAATAGCAGCCCAAAAATAGCCATGGCGGCCTCCTTGGCCGGCCACTCTTCCCTCCATCCTCACCACCATCACCACCAACTTCGCCACCATCATCTCTCCATCTTCCCTCCATCTCCTTCTCCATTCTAACAACCGCAACACCACCACACCACCTTCTTCTTCCTCTTTCCACCAAACAACTCATTCTCACCACCAACTTCACCATCATTTCCACCACCACCTACACCGCCTTGGCCCCCGCGAACCATGTCATCTTCCTCCCCTCGGAGAGCTCTTTCTAACGAGCTATAGCTTCGCTCTCCGAAACCCTTTTGGTAAAACTCCAATCTTCCATTTTTAACTAGACTTGCACTCCTATTTTTGCCTTGGGCTTGGGGCTTTGGCCGCCCACCTCCGGCCTCCGGCGACGGCCGGCTATGGCCGGCCATCCTTCCTTCTCCCTTCTTTCTTTCCTTTCCTTTCTTTCTTTCCTTCTTTCTCCATTTTCCTTCTTTCTTTCTTTCTTTTCTTTCCTTTATTTTCATCCTTGCGTCTCCCATCACTGCGTCCCTCTCTTCCTCTTTCCCCACTTCTGTGTCTCTCTCATTTCCCTGTATCTGTCTTTCTCTTGTTGGTTATTTGCCAGAGACGCGGAGCTAAACCTCGCGTCTAGGCAACTCCTTAACGCGATCTTCGCGTTCTTGATATTTGTATAACGCGGCCTTCGCGTTCTTGTATCAGCTCAACGCGGAGCTCATACCCGCGTCTGTGTTCTTCTCGTGTTTACGTGACGCGGAACCCACGTCCGCGCCCGCGTTCTTCTTGTGTTATAACTTAAACGCGGGTCTCGAACCTCGCGTTTGTGGCATCTACGCGACGCGACTCCCGCGTCTGCGACCCCCGCGTCTCACTCTCAAATCCGCGTCTCCATGTGCACCCTCTCTCTCCCAGTACAACTCTATCTCCCTGTGCGCTCTCTCTTTCTCTCTCCTCAGTCTCTCTCTAGTCTCTCTCTAACTCCCTCTTTCTCTCTCTAGATTTTTCTTCTCTAAATCTCTCTTTCTCTCTCTAGAAATCTCTCTCTAGTTCTCTCTTTCTCTTTAACGCGTTGACGCGTTGATTTCCTGGATTCCGGAGATCGGGGATTTCACTATGTTTTCTGAAGACTTAGGCGAGTGTTCTCGCTTTCCTCTTGACTTTCCCCTTTCATCGGGTCGACTTGTATTATTCACAATTTGTGCTGTTTGGAACTAACACTTTCTGCAGGTACCCTTACCTTCAGGCTTAACCTCCGGGTACAACCTCTGAGGTTATAAAGTCCTCTGGACTTTCTCTATGCTACGCCTGGTAGGCGGACCTAGTGTCAACACTTTATCGCTTGCTCCGTCCGAGCGTCATTACCCCGTGAGAATGGCTTTCCCGTGAGCGGTAGTATGGCGTTCCTACGCTTACTGCGACACGTGTGTCTAGCTACGCTGCGAGCGGTAACTTCGCCGAGCGTGATAGCATTTAGTGTTGGTTTCGCTCTAACTTGCTCAGCTCTGCATGATTGTACTCAGCTATTATTCTATCACTTGATAAGTACATGCTCGATATGTTAACACTTGACATGCTATTACTTGATACCTATTATCTACCTGCTAATACTGGACACCTGTCTGTATCACTTGACAACTGATGTGTCATCGCTTCACCCGACTTACTACTTGACACTCGCTTCTTATTATAACATGACTTATCACTTGCCTCTTGAAATATTAATACTTGACCTGTGATTATCACATTTACGGGAATACTATACTTGTTATCCTGTATTACATACAGTGACTTAAATCTTGTACTTGTCATCCTGTATTATATATATACAGTGACCTGAATCTACAGTACTCCTGAACTCCTAATCATGTCTTGCACCTGCTATTCCCGTAAATTGATAACTACATAATAAATCATAAAAATGAACAACTTGCATCGGGTCGGGGGAAACTTGCGGCTATCAATACATGTTCGTGTTTACAGTGGTACTAGGTATGTTGTGCAACTAAAACTTCCGGTCTGACCTGTGGGCTTCCAGGCGACCGAGGGGAGTGCTGGCTTCCTCCTTCCTGCTACCATCTTGATAAGGGCATTCTATAAGACCCTCCTGATCGCCTTGCGGCAGGTTCCGTCCACCAAGCAACGGAACAATCTTGGGCCGTGGTCCCGGGTATGCACGGGACCCACTGTAAACATTGTTCGTTGATATCCCCGTTGGTTTCCAATAACAACCTTGCTTTACTCAGATGTGGATATATGTGCGTTGGGACGCTAGTTCACATATCTAGACATCGGGGTAAGACGAGTAATAATAATAATAATAAAAGATGCCAGTTACTGTAGTATGCCTTGCCATGTTTGCTTGTATCGGATTTTACTTCGGATTTCCGGTTTTATGATTATTATACTATACATGTTCATATCCCGCCTGTCTCCTGCTCTTATCTGATCATACTATGAGTCTTCCTGCTTGATATCATATGTCGTATATCTACTTGCCCCTGCATGTTTGTGCCCACGACACGGTTTTCAATGCATATTTATGATTCAGATTTATCGATACACGTGTGCTTATCTATACTCGCCATCTGGCTTTCGCATCACCACTCGCCGGGGAGTTCTGACTCCTCTGGATCCTCGTGTCTAGGTATTGGAGCTTGGAGCGTGTGGATTCTCCCAGTTGCTGATCAGAGTGGCGCAGCGGTAGCATGGATCTCCAGCAGACCGTCCAGAGCCCCATCCTTTCAGGCCCCCCTGCTTGGCTCTAGAGTTTTCCTGTTATGACTCCGAACCTCTTTTTGTACTGTTCATACTTGTACATCTCCTTGTATTCTCGCATTTGCGTCATATTGGTGATGTAATATTATTGTAATATTGTGTCACATCTGGTGATAATCTTGTAATTGTACTCATTGGTTGGAATGTATAATGCACCACATGCTTCCGTACTCTGATTATTGCCTGTACTGATGCTTAGCGTATATACGTGAGGGTATTTCTGACCTGCGTATATACGTCGCAGTAACGTCTCCGTACCCGCCGGATCGGGGCGTTACACGTATACAAATCAGATGAGTCTTAATAATTTAATAATAATATGTTCCTGATATATGACTAGCTATACTCTTGGTTTATACTGCTCACCACTTAGACATATGTTATCTGGTAGGATTACTTAATTGCTTCCATACTATTTTATTATTATATTGTGAAGGTAAAGACAGATTGTATAAAAACTCAGATTACAGTGACGTGAGGTATAGGGTATATATATGAGGGTTTCCTTGTTTGGATTATTCCTTCGACGTACTAATCTCACTGATCGGTAATGTGAGCTTATATAACTGATTTCCTATAGTTACTTTACTCACTGTCTTATTTCATGTTCTTATATACTTATATTCACGGTACACCTTTATTGTACACATGTACCTGATATGCACGCCACCTGGCTTTAGTATATGTACTCGCGGGTTGCATCTGACAACCCTGAATTCTCATGTCCAGATCCTTGAGTCTGGACCTTGGTGGCTTGGCTGTAGCTGATCAGAGTGCGCAGCGGATCCTCCCGTGGTGGTCAGAGTGTAGCAAAAGCTTGGACGTCGTCATAGCTCTTCCTCCCAGCTTTTCTCCTGCTTGGCTCTCGAGGTCCCTCTTATCGTATCGTGAGCATCTCTCAGTTTTATTATATATATCCCTTCATGTATTGTACTTTTATATCTTCTAGTGATGTAATATTCTTGTAATGTTGTATCATTCTCTGCGATAACCATGTACTTGCGTTATTTCTGTTAGAATGTATATTACCACTGTGCTTCCGCCTCTGATTCTTGCCTGTATTGAAGCTTGGCGTATTTACGTGAGGGTATTTCCGACCGCGTATATACGTCGCAGTGGCGTCCCCGTACCTGCCGGATCGGGGCGCTACAATTTGTTTCAGCTCGTATCTATGAGCCACACAAACATATTATAAAAAAAAAATTAATTTTGTACTAATACGTGATATTGACTCTCTGATAATATTATAAGGATGTAAAAATTTTAAAACTTTGTAAACTTAAATCAGATATCTTATTTACGCGTAAAATAAAATTGAATCTCTTATAATATATGTGTGTTACTCACAAACATAAATTAAATCCATTTTATTGTGGCTTTCCAAGCCCTGCTCCAAAACAATTGTCTACAGTATTGTTGGTATTTATCCAGCGAATAATTATCTTCATTTGCATGCACTACCATAGTATCAAAATATTATGACCCACGCATCCACCCCTCACGCATGAAAGATAAACTTCTAATTCCAGACAACCCCGTCTTTTTATTTCATATATTTTGGTTTAATTATTTAATAAAAATTTGCTCCACAAAAAAGAAGGGAAAGAAGAAGAAGAAAAGAAATTATGAATACTGCAGAATAATAATAATAATAACGTTCTATATATCCCATGATATAACTTCATTACACCAAAATACGTACAGATCACCAAAGATCCCATACACGTAGACGTACACAAGGCACGTATATAGGTATAATAATACAGTGCCCTCTTTATTTAATTAATTAGCAACTACTTTTATTTAAGTAATAGGCTAGCGGGGCCCACCGGCACCGGCTAGGGTTCAGGCCTGAGGGGGCGGCTTCTCGACGTCCTCAAGGGGGCGGAACCAGACGGTCTGATCCAGCACCGACGAGGGACTGTCCCCGTCGCCGGGTCGCTGCGGATGCCGCCGGCGGTGTGGTCCCCAGTGCCCTCGGCGGGGCCGAAGACGCCGGTCTTGGGATTGGGGCCCCAGTAGCTGTCAGACTCGGACGCGATCACATGGTCCGGGACCAACGCCGGCCCAACGTTCTCCTCCACGTTCTTGTCGTACGTCGACGAGTAGCGGGCCACCACCTGCAAAGCAAAATTGAAATTAGTGGGGGAGATTTTTGCAAAATGTTTATAAAACGGGAACGCGTCTGAATCAGACTCGTCCCTGGAGCTACCGGCGGATGAGATCAAAGCCTAACTGTACGGTACTCCAGTTCACTCTATGTTTATTTACTCTGTTTTTTTAAGAGAAAATTTACAAATAGGAGGAATTATGATTCGATCCTAAAATAGATGCAAAGTGCCTAAGAAAACAGATCATTCACAATGCAAACTAGTTTTCCAGAATCAATACTTCTTTTTAAACTCTAGATAAAAAAAAAAAAAAAATACTTTTTTTTCTTTATCTTTTTCTATGAGAAAATACCGTTTTTTTTTCCTCCAGTTTTTAGCGTGAAAAAAGAGGGAAGATACGGCAAGATTACTTTGACCATGAAATGTTAAGACTGACAACAGACCGAATTCACCGCCCCCAACTACTACAACATTCGAGAGTGAAGAGCAAGGACGGGGAATTTATTTCTTTGCCCAAATTAGATTAAAAAAACCTAAATCTGCGGATTCTCACATATAATAGAAATTTTTCTAGATAAATTAAAAAAAAAAGAGAAACAACTAGAAAATTCGTTTGATCAATTTCCTTTTTCAGAAAGCAAACAGCCTAATTTGAAACAAAGAAGACATGAAATTTTTTTTTAAAAAAAACTTAAAACGAGCAAATAGAAGGAATATTTTTAATCAACAGTTAGATCAAATCGCGATGTATCCGCCGTCAAATTACTCGATCGAGCTCACAAAACTAACTAATAAATAGCACATCATTCAAGAGATCTAACATCAATTTTAGCAGAGCAACGAAAGCATTTATGATCTCAAGACATCTAAACAAAGGCTTCAACTCGAATAATAATCACTATCCAAAAAAAAAAAAAAAAAAAATCATGAAAAGAGCTCAGCATCACCATCGAGCTCTCAGTTACCTCAGCGAAGAAGCTGCGGAGAAAGAAGGGAGATCTTTGGCCTTGGCCGCAGCCCAGATCTGGTCAGCGAGTCGCTTCCCGAAGATACCAGCGATAGCTCGCCCCTTGGAGTTGGCTGCCATGCAATAGAGAAAGAACCGGCGAGAAAAGAGAGAATTTTTTTTTTGAGATCTCGAGCTCAGAGAGCAAGAAGATGAAGCAAACAAAAAGCAACACTCTATACTTCCATCGCCCCCTTTTGTGCCTTTTATAGTGACGCGCGGCCCACCCGCTCTCTCTCACCTACCCGCTCTTGTGTACGCTTCCGTAAGGCCGAAACTACACGGCCCGCGTCTTCCGTTATCTTGACAGAATCTTGGTTGCTCTGCGGTGACTTTGTCTGCACAATTTGAGAATATGCCGTTTGCATGTTCTTGGATACGGTTACGCCGTCAAGACTCAAGAGAACATTTGGTAGTTGAGTTTCGCCGAATATTTACATATTTATCCCCTTTTATTTAGTACTTTGCGATATTATCATTCTGTTCAAACTTTGCAAAAATAAAATTTCAGATGTTTCCAAACTATTTTGGACTGTTTGACATAAATTTATGCTGGCTTTATGACCCAACTAAAAAACTGCTTCAACAGTGCGTCTTAGATCGGATCTGTTTGGTTGTCGTAACTGGCCGTAATTCGTAATTGTAATTGGTAAAATCTTTTACAATTGTAAATGAGTTACATGTATGTAAATTTTACGGTATTTGGTTGGTAATATAAAATTGTAAAGTGGGAAAGTGTATTGTACTTTACGGTGTTTGGTTGTCGTAATGTATAAGTCGTAAGTGAAAAAGTTGACCACAAAATTAACTATTTGGTGATTTTAAAAATTTTAATACTGCAAATAAATATTAAAAAAGTTAAATATTAAAAAAATTAATATTAATATAAAAAAATATTAAAAATTTGTATGACAACAAATTAACTGTAACTGGGCTGTAAGTGAGTGGTAACTGGGTTGCAAGTGAGTGTTAGTTGAGTTACGTAAGTCTTTTACGAATTACAGTCTAAACAAACGCCGTAGTTGTAACTGGATAGTAAATAATTTACGAATTATGGAGTTTTACGCGAAACAAACGGCCCCTAAATTGGGAGCATATTAGTTAGTGGATCGGGTTCGATCCGGGTCCATCATAATTTTCTTAAATCTCGTGAGATTTTAGATGGCTCAGGTTCAAACATTGTCAAGTAATCTAGAAGGAGCGAAAGTGAAAATAAAAATGTCACCTCAGCTAACTGTCAGCGGCTATCGGTATCCAATTTATTTCTAATGACGAAATCACCCTCCAGAAAAGCAAATAATTACCGGACTACCAAACCCAGCAAATTTATCAAAAATCGGTTGGCTCAGATTGCGACGCGAAACCAGAACTTTTCATCATGACGTGAGCCCAAGCGGCCCCACTGATTTTGGACGGTTCAGATTTAGAGTTGGATCCCGCGGCAGCTCCGTCGTTAATGTCGACAGGTTGAAATCGTAACTTGGGCGTCAATTCGCGGGAATAACTTTATTATTCCTGAAACTGACAGGAAACTAAATGTTCCAAAAAAAAAAAAATTAAGTGGCTGATTTTTATGCTATAATTATTAGTTAATTATACTTAATTTTATAAGCATAATCAATTTTACTTGGTCGAGTAACAAAAATTCTGATCGCGTGTCTTTTAAGATCCAGTCATCCAAAATGGGGCCCACCCAACCCAGTCTAGATTTTGTCGCATGGGTGACTCACATTCAAACCCATAACAACTTCTGTACGGTTCACTAGTAATAAAACAAAAGCAACAATTAACTCATGAATATGTGGTGTCTAAATTTTGAATTTTTCACACATAAATGATTAGAAATGTGAAGATGATAATGAACAAGTGAATAAAAAAAAGGCCACCGAGGCCGGGTTCGGTTCATGTGTGTGAGCCACACACACATACAATAAGAAGGCGAATCTGATGTTGAAACGTGTACTGATATTCTTATAGGGATGGCAATTTGACCCGTACCCGCGGGGACCCGACCCGACCCGACCCGAATGGGACGGGTTTTTTGATCATTGACCGGGTTCGGGTCGGGTAACGGGGAAAACCCGAAATAACAAAGGGCGGGGCGGGGCGGGTACGGTATAGCATTGCCCCGCCCCGTTACCCGCCCCGCTATTTTTTCATATAATGAGTATAATAATATTACATATACAAATTCTTATAATATCTTATGTGTGTGGCCCTCACACACATATTATAAGAGATTATAAGAGTTTCTATTCACGTGTCAATGCCGGATTGGTCCTCTTATTGTATGTGTGTGTGGCTCACACACATGAACCGAATCCACCGAGGTCTGATCCAACGATAACACGTGATATAGGCTTGAAAGAGATCCTCCACTCAAAATTGACACGCACTTCATATTTTTTTTGCCTTTGATTTCAAGGGAGAAAAAGAAGTAGAAGAAAAGTTTACCCATAGAAACTAAGTACAGAAGTTCACTAGAGAAGAAAGAAAAAAGAATTAAAAGGGGGAAAAAACACAATACAAAGAAATCCAGAAAAAGAAAATCAATAGTTGGCTCTGAGTATGGGAGAGATTAGATTGCAACAGCTATTTAATTTATAAAGTGATTTTTTTTTGTCAGCTCAGAAAACATTAACAGTTATAATTTAAGTAGCGAAGTTCTTATTGTTGGGTCCTCCGGAGCTTCAGAGATAACTATTAAAGTTGTCGAGAACAATCACACACACATGAACATATAATAAAATAGAAAATACGAGATTTAATGAGGTTCGACAATTTGTTCGCATCCTCAGGATAGAAAGGAAAGATATCTTATTAAGTAAGTCACCAATACATATTACAAATAAAGGTACAACACCCCTCAATATATAGCTAGAGAATTCAGGAAAAAAAAAAAAGAAATCAAAATTTCTAAAATCGGATCAAAACTGAAGTCAAGATCCAATTTGGAAACTGGCAGACTCGACTTGCGGTCGACCGAGCGATCGACCGCTAGTTGTGCACTCTCAAATTTTGCACTCTGATCGGTCGACCGACTAACTTGTGTGCCACATCGGTCAACTAGGCGGTTGACCGTTATGCCAATCTCGCTTGCGCTGCATCTTTGTTGGATCGACCGACTGACTCTTTTTCTTTTATGTTGTGCACATCGATTGACCGAGCAGTCGACCGACCCGTCTGCTTCTTCTGTTTTTGTGCACGTCAGTGGACGGAGCGGTCGACCGACACCTTCTCTGCTCCAAACACCTATGTCAATTCCAAATTGAGTTTAAAAACTCGACCACCTTGATTTTTAGATCTTCTCCCACATTTATTGCCTAGCGCTCAACAAAGAACACTTAATATATAAATTGGGTATATGAGTAGCGAAAAGTATATAATTTTCAAGTGGTATACGAGTCAGATTGGGCTGGTTTTTAAGTGTCGGAATTATACAAAGTATATTTGGTTGTAATTTTGTCATTATTTTAAGCTCGATACATATCGAATTCATATATAAACCCATCGTGTGATATTGGGTGAAAGGTAGTTTTCTAAATTTAACCCAACGTGTTTTTTGATGAAAACTCATTCCAAAATCCAAACACATATTTGTTTCATATGGGACTGGAATGCCTAGTGGAGCCCAATAAGACTTCAAAATAAAATTGCTAGTTTGTCCCGGTCCGAATTCTGATGACAGGCTCTAGGCCCTGGGCTTTTCGGGGCCTGGAGGAGGGACTTCAACGAGTGAGGTTTTCTCAGTGCCCTAACAGTAGCCCGCCGGTTAGATCTTGGGTTTGCTCCCACCGATTTGAATGTTCAAGAGGATGTTGAATATTTAAAAAAAAAAACCTTATATATATATATATATATATATATATATATATATATATATATATATATGAGAGAGAGAAATGTAAATAAGCTGGCACAGGAGGCAACTTCCTCCTATGTCGCACTCAAAACTCAATTTCCCGAGTGAATTTTCAAGATCCGACCGCACATTATCATCTTCATATTCTAAGATATATACATATAAAAAATAAAGTGATATGAAGTTTGTTTACTCCATTTTCTTTGGGTTCAAATATTAACGGTTTTTTAACAATAGAGCAAAATGGAACGATTAGATCAACGAGTAAACGAACTTCAAAACACTTTATTTTTTATATGTGTATATCTTAGAATATGAAGATGATAATGTGCGGTCGGATCTTGAAAATTCACTCGGGAAATTGAGTTTTGAGTGCAACATAGGAGGGAGTTGCCTCCTGTGTCAGCTGATTTACATTTCTCTCTCTCTCTCTCTCTCTCTCTCTCTATATATATATATATATATATATATATATATATATATATATATATATATATATATAGAGAGAGAGAGAGAGAGAGACTTGTGTCCTTCCAGAAGGATTTGAATCTGAATCTTTTTAACTCGAATACAACCCTCTGACATTCGAATACAAGATCCACTTCGTTGAAGTTGATTTATATTATTTTAAGTATCTATAAATCAAAAATCAAGCGTTTTGAATACTTTTTGCCCATCCATCAAGCGGCGCAAAATGGACGGCCGAAAGTAGTGAGTTGGTTAGATCTATGTCTCTAGACATACAAATTCTCGATCCGGCCATTTGATTATGATATAAAAATTTAAAAACCCCTACAGACCAATTTTTGTTAGGTTTCAAATGTTCTGCACCGTTGAACTAAACAACTCGCTATTTAGGCCGTCTGTATTTTTCCTACTTGATGCATGGGTAAAAAGTATTCAAAACACTTGATTTTTTGTTTATAGATACTTGAAATAATATAGATCAATTTAACGGAGTCGATCTTTTTTTCGAATGTCGGATGTTGATATTTGAGTGGGAAGGATTCGGCCTCAAATCCTTTTAAAAGGACACAAGTCTATATATATATATATATATATATATATATATATATATATATATATATATATATATATATATATATATATATATATATATATATATATGTATGTATGTATGTGTGTATGTGTGTAAGAATACCTTGATGTACATGTATTAATCTATATACATACTTTATAAATTCAAGTTAGAAGAGTGGTGAGGTGGGCATGAACTAATGAGGCGGTGAGATGCATGGGGAGATGGGTATTTGTGAAGCTAGGTGGCATGGAGAGAATAATTTGATAAAAATATATAAAGGAGAAAATAGGATGCAAATCATATTCTCATTCTCACACCCTCTCTATCTCTCTCATCACCTTCTCCTTCTCACTCTCTAGCTATCTCATTCTCTAGTTCTCTCTCTCTCTCTCTCTCTCTCTCTCTCTCTCTCTCTCTCCCTCTCCCCTCACTTTTTTACTCTCTACCCCTCTTTCAGTTGTAGCTTGCAGCCGCAACTGGTCGGCCAGCAAGTGGCCAGCGGTGGGCAGAGGCAGGCAGGCAGTGGTGGCTGGGCAAGTGGAAAGCCGGAGAGGTGCGGCTAGGAGGAGGCCGACTAAGGCTCAAGCGCGCAAGAATTGGATGTCGACGAGTGGTGCACGTGCCAGAGGGATTTTGTGTTAAATATCGTTTAATAACAAGGCGATTTCAATTAAAAATCAACTGAAATTTTAATTAAAATAATTATAAAAAATATTTTTATTTGAGTATGTGTACCTTTGAATAGGGGTGTATTCGGATAATTGGACAGTTGATCGAACTCCAGTGATCATCAGAATCATTGAGTAACGTATCTATGATTTATGAAACTGATGTGAAATGAGATGATAATTTAACTAAGTTACGACTAGTAACATACATGAATAATTGCGAACCTTGATTAAAATAGTGTTAAGAACATAATTGATAGTTAAATTAACTACATCAACCCTAATTAAGTGGTTATGATTATAAAACTGATAATATTGTAACTTAGTAAACAACTTGATTTATCTATATATATGTAAGTGTGATGATTATTTACAAACTATAATGTACATTGAAGTTGTGAAATTGATGTGAATGTATCATGAACCCTGCTCAAAAACTAATATGTGGATATTATGTTAGAATTATACCCGGTAATGATAATTATAACTCGTTCATCTAGCACGTGACTAACTATTGATACTTTTTTCGATAAATTGAACTTCATGATATATATACGAACTTGAAAATAAATATGATTATGCAACACATTGGCTTGTATATAAATGAATGATACCATAAGAACTCTTAAAAATCATCGGATAATTGAGTAAATGCATGACAAACACCGATTGTGATTTTTGCATGATTTTTATGAATGGGAATGTGTATATGGTATTTGTATATACATGTTTGTGTGTATTGAATGAAAGGACCTGGCGAGAGCTGATGGTGGGGAAGACAATGTTATCTGTTTCGAAAATATATTATATATATATTGAAAGAAGGGAAAGGGCGGGAGCCGATGACGGAGGAATACGGTGAAAATTTAATCAATGAATGTGATTGTGGATGTGTGTATTCTAATTAGGATAAGAAATTAGTATGTGAATCAATGAACGTATTGTTGCAATTACAGAGTCACATGAACTTGATACCGTGATGTATAAATCACTTATATATATAATTATTGTGTGTTGTGAGAGCGTGGTATGTGATCGGTGCATCATTAATTATAAATTTGATGAAATACGAAAATGTATCTTGTAGTTGAGACATTATGTTATACGAAAGATAAAAGAAGACCAAGTAAGAGGTCAAAAGTTAAGAATGAATGAAGAATTGAATACTTATACAATTAAGAACCGATATCAAATATTGAAACTGTAAGTTAATTAAGCATGCATTCATGTAAGATAAGTTGGAGTTTTACCTTACTAATTGAGCTATTAAACTCACCTCATTGTTATTACTCTCTTTTTCAGGTCATGGCAAGGATAATGGTCTATCTCGAGACCTTACAAGTATCAAGGAAGATTCAGATAGCTTTCATTGAGCACTCTTCATTTATCTGTTAAATTGACTCATTTGTATAAGTAATGACAATATTGGTATTTGGAATATATATATGTAGACTGTTAGTAGTGGTAAAAGTTGTACATATCAATTCTGTACTTGGGTTGGATTAAAATTTATAAGAATGATGATCTTTTGGAGGTGGTATGAGTTCTAGAATATCTGATATATTTTTTTGTGATTAAGTACTGCTTTTTCTAGAATTTGATAAATAGGCCGATGTTGATCGTAAATTAAATATATTATATCAGGACATACTCCATATTATAGAGAAGATGCTGTCGAAATTTAGGGTGAATATTAGAATGTCCTGATATGGAGGGTTGAGAAATTTTTTTTATCTCCCTGACTTGAGCATGTTACACAAACTTTTCAAACTTCTATACTTCTATCATGTATATTAATGACGATTTGACGATCTAAGAAGGAACCCCGTAATATTCGGGTTGGGCATTGAATTTCATTTGTTAGATGAATCTCAACAAACATGTAATATACATCAGATACTATACATAAGATCCAAGTACCATGAATCTTTCATGCTTTTTTCTTGACTTCCAAATCAACATGCAAGCAAACAAACACTCTATCTGAATTAGAAATCCTGGTTGATTTTGACATCAAAATTTAATACCATGAATCATTTCCCTTGTGCTGCAAATTGTCTTTCTTCAATATTATCAAAACAGACAAATAAATTAAAAAAAAATACTGTTTCACTTTTTTTTTTTTTTTTTTTTTTTTTGGACTTCCACAGCCCCAGAGATACCGTTGCCTCCTAGAAGGGCGGCGGGCCCCACCGCCGTTCCGGTATGTGAATCACCCCCACACTCACTTGCAGCTCAGATCCGCTGTCAGATCCCGAACAGCACCAAATCCAACCAGCACGTGCCACGTACGCCCAAAAGTTACTGGCGGTATTGACACCGCCACCGATTTTAACCACATTATTTCTTTACCTTTAGGCCCTTACACCGAGCACCCAAAAACCGTTTGCGGGGAAACCAACTGCCCATAGAAAATGACCATTCTGCCCCCTCAATGTTCCTCCATACCCTCGGTGCCCGCGGCCGCCGAGAATTGCTCCTCAAGGCCCATCGCCAGATCTGGGCCGTCGGTTCCAGGAATCACACCCACGTGTCGAGACCGAGCTTGCCCTGCATTTCTGCCGCCCTCAAGGGTATTATGGTCATTTTGGGAGCTCAACGAATACAATCAGCGCCGCGCCTCAAATACATGAGGCGGTTCGCTCTGCCTCCAGTATTTATATCCCGCTCACTGTCTCCCTCTAAAGTCCTGCAGCCCAAGAAAGCGAGCAAGCGAGAGAGAGTGAGAAAAATCAAGCAAGGGAAGAAAAAAAAAGAAGTTTTGAGTTTTTTTTTTAATCCAATTCGAGGTACTCGATCTTTGTCTCTCTTTCCTATTTTGATTTTGTCCTTTTTTTGTGTAATTGTTGTCTGAATTGCGATTCTCTATGATTTGTTTCCGCTAATTGTCGCTAATGTTTTCAATATTGGAATGTGGATGATTTCTTGATGAGTTTTTTTCCCCTTTATTTATTTCTAATGCTGCCATTAGAACCCAATTCGGAATTTTCTGGATATATGTTTGATTTTGGATTGAACTTGAGCTCATAAGACTTTATGGATAGTTGTAGTTTTGCCGTCATAGAATTAGAGTTCAATCTGTCTCAAATAAATGAATTAAGGTTCCATGTAAATTTAGTGTTGATGTTTTTTAATTGGAAATTGTAATTGAATGATATTAGAAAATTCTGTTGCCCAAAGTTTCATGTATCCAATTAATTTGAATCTCTCTTGAAATTCTGGGCACATGCTTATGCTTTGATTTTGGATTCCTTGTGCTTATAATAAGCCTTTATGGACATTTGAAGATTTGCCCTCATAAATTACACTCTAGGCAAATTTAGTATTATTTAGTTCTCCATAAAATTTTCAAAAAAAAAGAAAAAAAAAATGTTGGATTACTTTTTGATAGTATGCTTTTTAATTATCTGCTTCTGCAATATTTGACATATGTATATCTTTTTTCTTTTTCTTGATAATCAAGTTTTATAGATCACAATAAGTTCAAATGGCTGGAAGTTCATGGATTGAAGAAGAGGAGGAGCAAACTGATCTTGAGAGCTGTTGCTCAGACTCCGGGAGTGTCGCCGCAGGGCCGGTCTCCAAGAAATTTGATGATGTCTCTTCCAGTGGGATGCTTGAGCTGAGTGAGGAAGGCGACGAGTACATCTTGTTGAAGCATCGGTTCTATTTGAGCATCGGTGCCCTTTCACAGACCTGCAAGGTTGTTGATGCCTATCGGAATCCGCGTTCTTCTCCAGTAGAGAGGGCGCAGCTCGAAGCGTTCAGGATGTTCATGGAGGCCATGGCAGCCAAGCGTGATGGGAATTCAAACGTGGTGCATGCGTGGTACGGGGCAACGAAGGATGAGGTTCATCAGATCATGAAGGATGGCTTTCGCGTGTGCGGAATTCCTGGAGACGGCGCGCGCTATGGTTTCGGTCTGCATCTTTATCCGGAGCGTTCGGCTTGTGACAGGTGAATATTCAAGGATTTCATTTGGGCTTTTCTTTGTACATGTACATGTTATTGTTCATAAGATCTAAGTAGCTTTAATCCTATTAGTTATAGTTGTTGATTGCAAGGTAGATTCAATTAACTAGCTGGAATAGGAATGACGTTGGTTGAGAGCTTTCTTAAGATCGGAGGTCCTGAATTCATGTCTGAGCTCTAGATCACGAGTTCACGATGGTTGATCATGGATCACATAGAAGCTGTTATTTTCCATGGCGACTTCTTGCCTATTGGCTAGCATGCATACTTGTTTCTGAACGTCGCATAATATAAATATTTGCTTATTGACATTCTAATATTTCTTCTAACTTTCATAATTTAATGCTCGCATTAACACGAGTTTCATGTTGCGCGGTTTGCAGTCTTCTGTCAGCACCAGTTGATGAAGATGGATTGAGACATCTTGTGGTTTGTCGCGTCATCTGGGAAGTACAGAGGAGATCCTTCCTGGTTCAATGCAATCCGGTCCGAGTTCTGAAAATTTTGACTCTGGTGTGGATAATCAGCAATCTCCGTCGAAGTATATTGTCTGGTATCAGGATGTGAAGACGAATATTCTACCCCTTTATGCCCTCTCTGTAAAACTCGATGTTCAATCAGGAGGTGCAGATTACAGCTTTATTTTTTATCTAAATTTATTTACTAGAAAGCTTTTGTGATGCATGCATTGGATACAAAATCTTAGTTTTGAATTAGCTTAGTGCTTCTTTCTTTCTTGTTTCTTTTCTTCAGGATCGCAGAGGGGACCTGCAAAACAGCTTACCACCCCATGGATGCCTTTTACTTCTTTGGTGTATGTCCTTTCTGGGATCTTACCTCATTCGTCTCAAACACTTATCAGGAGGCTTCACACTGATTTTCTGGTGAGTTCCGCGGCCAATCCTTTTCTTTTCACATTTTATTAGACTGAAATGTGAGTGGGATCATTTATCGCTTGTATGTTGTTCAATCTGTGGCTTTCAGGAAAGAAAAATCAGCAGGCAGCAGTTTATTATTCGTGTCAGACAATTAGCGGGGGATAAGTTGCTTGTTTCTGCCATCAGAAATTTTCAGGAAAAGGTCCGGATGTATAATTAGGATAAGTACATACCACTTCGTTCACCAGTAATTATGCTTTGATTTTTCCTTTCCTTTCTAAGTAAAACGGTGAACCATTAAGGTCCTCCGCATTTTAATTAATAAGCTTTTTATAAAAACAATCCTGAAAAAACATTTATAAAAGACTAAAAATCCTCCTGAGCTGTAGAGCTTCGATGCACGCGCAGGCGCAAGAGAAAAATAGATACAAAAGTACATTCAAACAATGTTAGGATTATGACTGGAATACATTATGAAGGTAGATGAAATTTCAAAGATTAAAGAACGAACGTGCACAAGAAGTTGTGTACATTATTAGTCGATTTATACTTAGTATAATCGACTAATGATAAGAATTAGTCGACTTATACATTGGTATAGTCCACTGATCTTGCAAATAGAGAGTAAGGGTCTTAAATTTTTTTTTACAGATTAGTTGACTTATACTCATGCATAGTCAACTAATAGACATGATTAGTCAATTTATACATTGATATAGTCTACTAATATCAGGTCTGGCTGTTTCTTTTTTCTGCAATTGTTTTCAATTTTGAGTTGGATTCGAGTTTTCTTTCTTCTAGAGCGATGATTGTTCGTATTGATAGAGTTTGTATAGGAGTAGGAGAGTCCTATGATTTATAAATACCCTTAAGATTGGTATTCAATATAACACAATTAAAAAAGAGAGATTCGTGTGAGAAGTTTTAACCATAAGGTTGTTCTAGACGGCTATCAAAGGCTTGTAATTCTCTTAGTGAGAGTTGTAAGTGTTTTTTATTATACTCTCAAGTTTCTTCCCTTCTTTCGTGGACACACACACGATCTGTTTGATTGGTGGAGTCACGTTAAATTGTGTATTGACTTTCTATACCTCGGACTATCTTATTTCTTCTCTTTTTCTTCTCGTTACTCATCGATCATGTGCTGCTTCCGCTGTACCGTCTCAGCGATTGGTCGTGAGGGTAATTCCCAACAATTGGTATCAGAGCATACAAATTGTTATCACAACAAACAAAACACCTAGATGCAAAAGAAGAACGAAACCTCCTTGATACAAAATACATGTCAATCCTATAGCAAAAGTTAGGATACACCTGAGAAACAAAAATCAAGTGTCCGACATGTCATTGGTCACATCGCATCTGAGTCGGTGTCTCCCCCTATCGTGTGCGTCCTTTGAGTGACTGTCACATATCTCCCCGTCTGATTCTAGACTAGGTTCCGCCTCGCCATCTCTCTCGCTCTGCCTGAAAAGAGGTTGAACTGGTAAGACATGGATGTAGAGCAAATTTGAAAAGTTTGGTCGGATGATCTGGCCGAGTCATTAAGATTCTATTATTATGTTTCCTCATAATCCCCCAAGAGGTAGCCGCTGCCGACAAATCCCATTCCTTTCCTTTCCTTTACTTTGTTTTTAAACAAAATGAAGATCTAAAGTGAATAGAAGTTAGATATGGGTCCTTCTAGTAAGATTGAGTCTCTCCTCTATAGTGATTAAATTTAGAAATCATTTAAAGTTTATAAGAAAATATTGTCTACTCCATCACTTAGGTGCACAACATAAGGTTGAGCTGTAATATTCTCCGGCTATGGTTTAAGGATGTTCATCCTGTAATTGATCTGCCAAACACCAAAAATGATGTAGAAAGAAGGATACTGTTCTTAATCAAACTTTATTCATTCGGAGCATATGTTAACCAACTTACCTCTCCTCTTAATCTTTCCCCTCGGGATGGGCAAATCAACTTACCTGTAAGTCAACCCTGTCCCTTCAGTCACTGCTGCGACATAATTTGTAGAGCATGGAATATACTAATTAGCTTTTATGGGGAAGTTGAATACTGGTTATTTATCTTCACATGGGCCGTAAGGTAAACCTCTTATTTGATTGATTAGAGCATATCTGCACATTAGATCTTGCTCGCAGCCCACTTTTTGAACCGAACACTAAGTTTATGTTCATTAATTTTCGTGGACTTTGGTTGATGGATTTGTAGCAATTTTTCTTCTTCCTCACTCATAAGTAATAAAGGACTTTGCAAAAGCTATCAGTCTTCTGCTGAAAAATTCGTTGTCTATCACCGTGTATAGCATTTATTCGAATTCATTTTGTTCATAAATTTTGATAACTAATTTCTTTTACAGTCATATATGCCATTTCAGATGTGAAAACATATAGCAATTGAATTGGGTAGTCTTTCTAGTTTATTTCCTAACTCTTCTAGCTGCTAATTCTTGATGGGACCGTTTAGCTCACAATAGAGACCAAGGAGTTTCTGATATAGTATTGATATGGAAGAAATCAAGCTTTGATTGGTTCTTTTATATAAAGGAGATGCCATTTTACTTCAGTTTATTTTTCTGTAAATATACAATAAGTTTAGTCCCAATGATTTTGTCCATTCAGGTTTTTCTAACAGGTTCTAAGCAGAGGAGAAGTAACTGGTCCATAACCTTCATTTTATCTGTCTATAATCTTAGTAAAACATTTAAGTTATATCAAGTCTATATGAACCTCAGCACCATTTCAATTGGTTGCACTGAATCAAGCACTTCCTTTTATTCTCTCTCTGTCATTTTCATTACTATTTACTTTCTATAGTTT
Organism: Agave tequilana; assembly: GCA_038442645.1. Classification (NCBI taxonomy): domain Eukaryota; kingdom Viridiplantae; phylum Streptophyta; class Magnoliopsida; order Asparagales; family Asparagaceae; genus Agave; species Agave tequilana. Next base: position 17,376 of record JAVJIF010003591.1, on the reverse strand, counting down.
TAACTGAACCCTGCATCTTTTAGTGTTTGGTAGGTTATAATGTTTTGAATTTGGGAACAATCTGCTAACTGATGAATATGTTCTGTTCTTTTTTTGTTTCATCTCATGTACTGACTTGAAAACCCTATCATCTGTCTCTTTTTCTCCCCCCTCAGAGAGCGAAAGGGAAATTGATGAGCACGAACAAGTAGAACGCCGCTGTAGATAGTAAATTGACCGGAACGACAGCCAGAAGGGGATTGGCGTTTCCCTCAAAAGATTCATGAACTTGTTATGAATCATGTTGCAATCCTGATGACAGTTTTTTTCTCAGTAGTGTCGTTCTCTCATGCCATTAACCAAAAGAAGGATTTAGTATTGTCTTGCCATGAGTAGGCAGCAGCAACAAGTTCATGATATCTAAACTTTACATTTGATTCAAAAATGCAAAGAAGATATTGTTACAGGAACTACAACTCTCATCCATTTTGATGCCTGGAAAGAAACTGGCTTGAGTACAATCAAGCAATCTCCATGTTGAATTTAAAAAAATAGTATCAGTATATGTTGTATATACATCACTACTTTCCCTCTAACTTGTGCAGCAGAAATGAGAGAGAATTATCTCCCAAGAGTGCTAGCCTCTGTAGAGCTGCCAGAAATTTGAAATTTTGGAAGATGCACAAGTGATATGAATGAGACCTTGGTGGCTTATTCTTTGATAAGCTATGTAAATCCTCCCTTTTTATTAATAAAATGAATGGGCTTTTAGAGTTTGAGAGAAAATTTTTATGTAAAGTTGAGAGGTATATAAATTAATAAATTACATGAAAAATACTTATTGTGCTGCAAATGTTATACTACAGTATAAATATTTTGAAATGTGACCCCTCCGTTTATGAATACTAAGAGGCTCCACTTGTCAGTCTAACTGCATTATAACATTATAATATGGTATAATATTAGTGTTACAAAAGATATGAACAATAGTTTTATAGTCATTATTGTAGCCTGAAACAGAAAGATGATCTAGCTATGCTATGTACATAAAAATAAAAATAATATCCTGGGATTTTCAGCATGGATGCGGTTTTCCAGCTTCTTTTAAAGATAAAATTGTGAAACAAAAGTTCCTGACGTTTGATTAATAAGAAACTAACGAAACATTTTCAAGTAACAAGGGTACAAACATGTGATATGTACACAATTTTATCCTTCAACAAGGGGCAAAAAAAAAGGCACTGAAACGCTATCGGACCTCCACACGCATCGTGGCAATGTCCTCTTTGGTCGTCCCATTACCGGATCCCCCCACCTCCAAAACATGGCATTTTCCCACCACCGCAAATGCGGTCCAACCTCCTTTCAGTCAGATGCGAGATTCGAACCCCGCTACCGCCGACGCGGTCCAACCCCCTTGCAGCCGTATCGCGGCCCTTTTCGGCCGGATCGGCAAGATCCAATCGTGGTCCAACTAATGGTCGGATCACCCATTACCGCCGACCTCCTTACGGTCGGCTAGAGGATATTCAATTTCTCACTACCTCTGTGTAGTCCACCCCCCTTCCGGGAAGATCGACGAGATCCGAGTTGCATTCATAGATGCATCTCCCCAACTGACACTATCGCAATACAACCCGACATGGCGAACCGCCTCGACTGTTGTGTTGTTGTACCTTGGCAGCACGTTCTCCCCCACCAGGCCCACTCCAGCCTATCTCGCCGTCGTGGCCACCAGCCTCACGACAGGCTGCTGTGTTGTCATAACTCGACGACGCGTTCTCGCCTGCCAGACCCTCTCCAGCCTCTCTCGTCGTCGCGTCCAGTAGCTTCACGAACCCATCCGACCTGCACATCGCGTCCTGTGGTTGCTCCCCGTCCTACATTTCGACGCATGAGAAGTTGAACATTGCGCCATGTCGGGCCAGGGCCCATGGGAAAGCATGCTGACTGTCGGGCCCGTGGTTGACAGCGACGAGGAGGTCGTGACGCTGCACAGAGGTCTCCCGCTCGAGCTCGGGCACGTCGAAGGCTGACCGGATCTAGCCGGGTCTGGAACATTGAGACCGGATCCGACCCCCTTTGGCCTGATCCGGCACCAGAAGCATGCTGGTTGTTGGGCACCTGGTCGACAACAACGAGGAGGTAGCGGCCGCTACGGCGCTCGCCGCTCTCCCGCTCGAGCTTAGTGCGTCGATGGGTGGCCGGATCTGGCCCCTTCTTGATCGGACCAACGCCAGGAGGCATGATGGTTGTTTGGCCCATGGTCGACGGTGAGTAGGAGATTGTGGCCGCGACATCGCTCGCCTGTCTTTCGCTCGAGCTCGGGCACGTCTATGGGTGGCCGGATCCTGCCGGGTCTGAAGCGTCGAGGCCGGATCTGACCCCCTTGGCTGCCTTGCCTAGATGCAGACTCCCCTAGGCCGAATCTGGCCGAGTCTGAGGGTTCACAGTCGGATCCATCCTCTCGTTAGCCGGCCATCGCTGATAAGCACAAAAAATTTAAAAAGGAAGAAAACGAAATAAGAAAAAAGATATAGAGATCTAGGTGTTGGGGGGGGGGAGACGGTGGGTGGCCTCCTTGGGGGGGGGGAGACGGTGGGTGGCCTCCTTCTCCTCCCCCAGATCTGATTGCTCGGGGAAGGAGAGGCAGGGGGAGGAGCTAGAGGTTACCGACTTTCCAGCATATTGACTCACAATGGAGAAGGTCTACTTCTACAGGCTTCAAGTCACGCTCCATGCCATTGTTCATAATACGAAGCAACGTGTCATTAAGGGCATGTTTGTTTCGCCGCAAAACGCCGCAAGTCGTAAGTCGTAAAATGAGCATGGGAAAAGTGAACTGTAACAGGAAAAATATATTGTGTTTTACGGTGTTTAGTTGGTAAAGTGAAAGTGTAAATGGGAAAATATATTGTGTTTTACGGCGTTTGGTTGGTAAAGTGAAAGAGTAAATAAGAAAGTAAATTGTGTTTTACGGCGTTTTGTTAGTTATGTAAAAGTGTAAGTGAAAAAGTTGAACACAAAATTAACTGCAGCAGTGATCTAAATATTATGAATACTATTAACTTAAATCTACTATTGTAAATTAAATTGTATTAATAAATTTGAGATAAAATATTAATAATCTTAATATTTGATTTATAACAATAAGATTAATAAAATATTAGTATAATTAGTAAAATATTACTAAAATATTAACTGAATAAATAATTATAAAATTTTAAGAAAATCTAAAAAACATTAATAAAAATTTAAGAATAATAATAAAACATAAATATTAAAAAACTTAAGAAAACAATAAAATATAGTTATAATATTAATTTTTTATTATAATATTATTGTAATGTTATAAAAATATAAAATTAGCAAAGTAAAATATAATTAAAATCATAATAATAAATTATTATTATAATATTATTATAATGAATTATTATAACAATATTAACATAATAAAATATGAATATAATAATAAAGTATACTATAATTTTAATAAAGTAATTAATTATATTAAAAATAAATAAATTAAATATGTAGTAGTTTTATATTCAAGCATAATATTGTTATATTAATAAAATATTAACCCTAAATAAAATATTAAAAAAATGGATATAAGTATTAATAAAATAATAAAGTATAAAATAATAATATTAAATAAAAATTAAATTAAAATATTAAATATTAATAATATTTAAAAAAAATAAAAAAACTAAAGATTAAAAATATAAAATAATTAAATTATAAATTAAACACTATTAAAAATATTTAAAAATATTAAATATTTAATAATGTTAAATTATATATTAATTATCAAATAACTGTTTTGAACTGTAAGTGTACTACAAGTGGGATTTACATGATCACAAAATTAACTGTAGCAACTGCAACTGAAAAAATGTGGGTATAAAAGTGAGAATTATATGACCACAAAATTAACTGTAGCAACTGTAAGTGGGAAAATGTGAGTTGCATTTTGCAAGTAGTTTTTCAGCGAAACAAACAGCGAAAAATGAAAAAGAAGTTTTACGACTTACAACTTGCAATGTTTTGCGGCGAAAGAAACAGACCCTAAGAACCGAGTATAAATTGAAGGATATTCTTGCTAAAATATGTTTATTTTTTGAGAAAATTTAAATTTCTTTTAAGGGAAAGTATTTTAAGTATGTTTGTTATTTAAGTATATCTAAAATTTGATATATCTATGCATATAGTAGTGATCCGATGAGAAAGTTAGCTTAAGTGAGAAGATGAGAAGGGAGCATAGGAGCCGTCAGGTTAGCTTTTGGGTGGTTGAAATTAGATTTTGAGTTGGCCATAACTAGTTTAGTTTTTGAGTTTTAATTTTTGAGAGATTTCGCTACATCTCTCTATGTCAAAATAGTAAGTAGGGAAAAATCATCTTCATAATTTTATTCGCTTTAACCACCTTTTTTTAAACCAACTAGGTGTGCCCACATGTCAAGCGCTTCTACGCTCCTCAGCGGCGAAAGACACAATGCCCCGCAATAATCGCTTCGAAAAAAGCGGACCGCTCCGAAAATGCGGGCTCTTGGTACTATATTTCTGAGGGCTGCTACCATGATCACAATCCTCACAAAAATGCCACGTTATGAGCCTTTATAGGACTGTGACCATGATCGCATCCTCACAAAAATGCCTCTTTTTTGTCTTAATAGGACTACGATCATGATCGTCCTCCTTGATATTAAGACATGTTTCTGAGTTTTTATAGAATTGCGACTAAAATCTCAATCCTCATAAAACTGTCTTATTTTTAGTCTTTATTAAGACCGCGATCATAATTGTAGTCCTCGTAAAAACATAATTTTCAAACTATATTGGGACTGCGATAATGATCACAGTTCTCATAAAATGCCCTAAGTTTCAATTAATAAAAAAAACTGACCATAGTCGTTGTAGGCTGTCTAAAAATCATTAAAAGACAAGCCATTAAAAAAGGCAGAGTTTCAGGTTCTAGACGCAGGACTAATGATGGCCATCCGCGTCTCAGCATCAAGGCGTGAGGGTCCAAACCCGCGTCTCAGCATCAAGGCGTGAGAGTCCAAACCCGCGTCTCAGCATCAAGGCGCGTGGGCTCGATACCCGCGTCTCAGCATCAAGGCGCGTGGGCTCGACACCCGCATCTCAACCTCAAGGCGCGTGGGCTCGACACCCGCGTCTCAACCTCAAGGCGCGAGGGCTCGACACCCGCGTCTCAACCTCAAGGCGCGTGGGCTCGACACCCGCGTCTCAACATCAAGGCGCGAGGGCTAGACACCCGCGTCTCAACCTCAGGGCGCGAGGGTCCAAGGCCCACGTCTCGGTTATAACCACCCTGGTTATGGGGCCAGTCACCGCCCACATAGCGGGGAAGTTAGCCCCTCATTGTGGAGTGTTTTCATGGGGCACGTTCACCTCTGAAACCTCTATAAATAGCCTCGCCGCTATGAGGGGAGACGACACAGAGAAAGAAGAGAGAGACAACAGGCTACACACAGGCAGACAGAGAGAGAAGCAAGAGAGAGCTCAACTCTTCAGCAAGCTTGCTGCGTACAAGTTGCTCTTTGCCTACCTTCTCTTTGAGAGTTTTGGTAGACAGAGCTGTGCTACTCCTTCTATCAGCCCAAGAGAAGATCCCCGAAGGTCTAGACGGTCACCCGGTCAACGGAGAACAAGATTCACTTTCCATCGCCACTTGAAGAACCCAGCCTTAAACAAAGGGAGGATTCAAGACTCAACATCCTCCCTCCCTTGTAACTGGAATACTAGTCCGTTGTAATTTTTCAATTTGATTCAAGAAAATCTTACCTCTAGCCAGTACCCTCTCCGTGTGCGTACAAGAGTCGTAGTCTTCTAATAAATGACTATGACCATAGTCTCAGATCTCACATAGGATTGCGATCATGAGTCGCAATCCTCATATCAACATCGCCATCATCAACAGACCCACATTCACCGGCTTTGAATGGTCCCTATTTTTTCAGATCTAAATACCACATCGATCACAGACTCAAACAAAACTTATTGCGAGCATAAGCAAATTAGATCTCCAAAAGGTCAATCCTAAAAAAAAAAATTGGTCTGGGGGTTCTGCCTTCTGAGACCCCCAAGAGGGGCTCATCGCCCTCTTCTAACCCCCATGGCGACCTGACCGTGTAGGTTGACCCACGAATTACTCTGCGTCAGGGTCAGGGTAGAGGGGAAAGCAACGTTTGGTGTGATCGAGAATAGTAAAAGAGGAAATGAAAATATATAAAGAAGTAGTGGTTTGGAGGAATCAATTTATGCTAATGTGGATGAGGCAGTAGTCAACGATATTGGAATGTGTCAACACAAAAATCTTTTGTCATAATTAGGGAGAGTGTGTCGTTAATAGGTATACACACTATACTCTTTTTCATTCGTCCAAGTTCTTATCCCACTGGATTTTCTTGGCAAGATTTTAATGAGGCAGTGCCACACGCTTGCCGCGTGCACATGAGTATGTATTTATTTTTCTTAGTGTAAGTTTTATCCTATCAGATTTTAATGACGAGGTTGTTAATAAGACATATTTATGGATGGTGGACATCCAAGGAGAATGTTGTAAATGCATGAGTTAGTAGGTGACCACCATACTTCTCCACATTCTTCCTTATAACCTATGTTCTCCATTTATTTTTTGTAACCTATATTGTAAATACATCATACCTCTGTTGGTTTCTGGGATCAATCTGACAACTAATCAATATCACTGAAATATCAACAATCTAATTGGCCAGGTCGGTAAATATCAGGTGAGAGGTTTTCCGTTCAATAGAACGTTCCTTAATTTAAGAACCACCTTTCAATTTCCTTCCTTGGTTAAACACCAATTAGATAAATTAGTCTCAATATACTGCTATAAATCAGTCTCAATATACTGAATATCAGTATATCCCATGTATAAAGAAATTAATTCACTTATACAGTACTTGGAGTGAGGTACGCTTAGAGCGAATCTCCTTAAGACAATTACGTCCCCCGCACCGGTGCTAACGGGTTACTGGACGCTGGTCTCCCAAGATACAACACTCCTTCATGGTGTTTGGATAGCACTACCAAATCACCGTACGGTCGAACCGTAGTTAACCAGTACCTTCACTGGATTGTTAAAGCAGCGGGATAAAGACAAATTTCGGGAGAATATTTGCCTTTACTTTGGAGGAGCACCCACTGTAGAGGAAGAATGAAGGTTGAAGAATATTCTTCTTTGTAAGTCTCAGATTCAGACAACAATTCTATTAAAGAATCTGTTGAATTTTCTGAGCCCTCTTTCAGAATGAATTTTTTCAGAATCTCTTTTGGAAGTCGCTTCGGAAACTGAATTTCCCACTTCTCGTTGGAAGTTACTTCAGAACTTCACTTCCCAGTTTAGAACGTAGAACTTCACTTTCAGTTCAGAACGCAGAGTGAGAGAGAGAGTTTTCGTTTGGTGTGTCTTAGAATGAGATAACGGAGCGCTATTTATAGCGCTCCGGGAGGGGCAGATTGGTCCGAACCCATCAACAGTTGCAACGGTTCGGTCTAAACCGTTGCAACGGTTCGGTTCAACCGTCGCAACCGTCTAACCGCCGCGACGGTTTACAGACAGCCGTTAGCGGGGCGGTTTGGATCCGGATAGCGGAGCGGGTCCGGTGGCGGGGCGGTTCAGATAGCAGAGCGGGTATGCTTGCAACCCATACCCTGAGACCTGATTCAAAAAGAGCCAGGCCGGGTAGGGAACCCGAACCCAGACCCGGACCCGGCCCGAGCCCGGCACCGGCACCGGCACCGGCGCCAGCCGGCCGGCCGCCTCCGCCAGCGGCGGCGCGTGCGCATGTGCGGGCATGGTTCCCTCCCAATCGCGCGTGAAAACTCTAAGTACCCAAAGGGCACGCCCTTTGTTCTCAATTTTCTCTATTTAAACACTACGAACTTCCATCCCATGGCCAATGTGGGACTAAATGCTTTTAGCTACCTTTAGTCCCATTTTGGCTTTGAATTAGGCAATCTTTAGGCTTGAATATCTCATTCATTCGAAGTTGGAATTGAACATGTGAATATACCACGTTCATCCCCAATGGAAGGAGAACACACTCCAACCATCATCCAATTGATTCGATCAACGGACCTCGCCGTAATTCAATTCAAAGATTCACATATATATTCTTCATATTCCAACAATCCCCCACAATGAATGGAGATTCAAGGAATTGACACACAAAGAGACTGACTATATTGTGAAAGGTACTTTAGAAAAGAAACTGCATCAGGATAGGTGAACTAGGTCTTGAACCTTCCATAGCGAAAGCTTTATCGGACTTACTGGCTAATCAGTGAACTAGGTCTTGAACTGTTAGCCGTTAGTGTAAGCCAAGTCAACAAGCTTCACACAGTGACTTTCCAAATCAACTTTGGTTCTCGGTTGTGTCCATTTTGGCCCTGGACATTCTTGGTTTAAGAGAGTATCTTTAGGGAATAACAGCCTCCATAGAAATTTTCAAAGAGCCGACCCAACTCTATACTCACATAGGTGATCGTCCTATTAAGAGTAGTCTACTTTACTCCACTTGTTTAGTAACAAGATATAGACATCATTAAAAGCGTTAAGCTTATTCTTAATCTACTTGTAGAAAAGCACTTATGTGCACCTTAGGAATGGATTGGAGTCAAGCTCCCAAGTGTTTACTTGCTGAGTCAATCATAACTAGTTTTTTCTCTTGAACTTAGTCCGTGGGATCTCCAGTCGCTAAGTGAGGTTTCCATTAAGCTGACTCGGTAAGGTTAGGCTTTTAGACCCATTCCCCTCGATGCGCAGTTTATACGCTCTCCGCTTAAACCTTTAGTAAGCAGATCCACTAAATTATCTTTTGACGAGACAAAGTCAATAGAGATAATTCCATCTGAGAGCAACTGCGTCACAGTATTATGTCTACGACGAATATGTCTAGACTTACCGTTGTATATAACATTTTGTGCCCTAGATATAGCTGCTTGATTATCGTAGTGTATACATATAGCAGGCACTGGCTTTTGCCATAATGGTATATCTTTCAAAAATTGTCGAAGCCATTCTGCTTCTTCTCCGGCCTTATCTAAGCCTATGAATTCCGATTCCATAGTGGAACGGGCAATACATGTTTGCTTAGAAGATTTCTAAGATACCGCTGCTCCTCCTAGAGTAAATACGTATCCGCTAGTTGATTTTGATTCCTCAGAATCTGCAGTCTAAATAGCATCACTGTATCCTTCAAGTACAGGTGGATACTGTCCATATCTCAAGGCATATTCCTTGGTATGTGATATGTAACCTAATACTCGTAGTAGAGTGGTCCAATGTTGATCACTAGGATTGCTAGTGTATCTGCTTAACTTGCTACAGCGTAAGCAATATCAGGTCTAGTGCAATTCATCAAATACATTAGACTTCCGATAATCTGAGAATACTCCAACTGGCGTATTCCAGATCCTGTATTCTTATGAAGGTGGACGTGTGGGAGAAAAAGATTTGTATTCTCCTTTATCCCATGATCCTTGAATCTTTCTATCATCTTATCCACGTAGTGAGATTGAGATAAACTGATTCCATCTGGTGTTCTGGTGATTTTAATTCCTAAAATTACATCAGCAACCCCCAGATCCTTCATGTCAAAACTGTTGGATAACATTCTTTTAGTGGCTTAATAATTTCAATATTAGTCCCAAGTATCAACATGTCGTCTACATAAAGACAAATAATGATACAGACATTTCCAACTATTTTCGTGTAAACACACTTATCGCATTCATTGACAGTGAATCCATCTTTGATCATGACACTATCAAATTTCTCATGCCACTGTTTTGGAGCCTGCTTTAGATCGTATAAGGATTTTACCAATTTACACACTTTGTGTTCTTGGCCCTTGACTATAAATCCTTCAGGTTGCTCCATATATATTTCTTCATTTAATTCACCATTTAAGAATGCAGTCTTGACATCCATTTGATGGATATCTAAGTTATGTAATACTGCAATTGCAATCAACATCCGAATGGATGTTATTCTTGTTACTGGTGAATAAGTATCGAAGTAGTCAAGTCCTTCTTTTTGTCGATAACTCTTGGCTACTAGTTTAGCCTTGTACTTATCGATAGATCCATCGGGTTTTAATTTTCTTTTGAAAATTCACTTACACTCAATTGGTTTACTGCCAGGAGGCAAGTTTGCCAATTCCCAGGTATGATTACTTAGTATGGATTCTATTTCGCTATTTATAGCTTCTCCATATTTGTGCTTCTGGGGTTGACATAGCCTCTTTAAATGTTTGAGGCTCGCTTTCAATAGCGTATGCTATGAAATCTGGACCAAAAGATTTTGAGATTCTAGATCTCTGACTTCTTCTTGGTTCAATTTCCGTATTAACAGTCGGTTCCTCGGGGCTTTCATCCCTGAACGCCATCTCGTGTGTTCTTTTCTCAGAAGTCTTATCTGCTTCCCGTTTGTATGGAAAGACGTCTTCAAAGAACACAGCATCTCTTGATTCGATAATCATGTTTACATGAATATCTGGTATCTCTGATTTATGAACCAGAAATCTGTAGGCACTACTATTCAAGGCATAGCCTATAAATATGCAGTCCGTAGTTTTTGCTCTCAACTTAGTCTTTTTAGATAATGGTGCTAGCACCTTTGCAAGGCACCCCCACATTTTGAGGTAATGGTAGGAAGGTGTCCTTCCATGCCATAACACGAATGGTATAAGACCAAGTTTCTTGTGGGGTACTCTTATTTAAAATGTAATTTGCAGTTAACAGAGCTTCCCCCCACAAGTTCTGCGGAGCTCCAGAACTTACGAGTATGGAATTGACCATCTCCTTCAAAGTTCTGTTCTTCCGTTCAGCAATTCCATTTTGCTGAGGAGTATATGGTGCTGTTGTTTGATGGATTATACCAAATTTAGCACATAACTCACAAAATCATTTGATTCATATTCTCCGCCTCTATCGGATTTTAGAATCTTGATATTTTCGTTGAGTTGATTCTCAACTTCAGCTTTATATGTTATAAACATATTTATTGCCTCATCCTTACTGTTTAAAAGATACACATAACAGTATCTTGTACAGTCATCAATAAAATAATAAAATACTTTTTATCGCCTCTAGTTGGCATAAACTTCAAGTCACATAGATCGCTATGAATTAACCCTAAAGGTTCTGTATTTTGATCAATTGAGTGAAATGAATTTTTCGCTAACTTGGCCTCAACACAAATCTCACACTTGCGAATTTCTTCCAAGTTGAGTTTAGGAATATATCCTAGATTAGACAAGTTCTTTAAAGACTTGTAATTTACATGCCCTAATCTAGCATGCCATAAAATAGGAGACTCAAGCAAATAAGCAGAAGATTTTCCTTTATTTATATGCTTCGGGTACAAATACACAGACTTTTATCTACCACTGCAACATTGGCTTTAAAAAATCCATCAACAAGATAACCCTTTCCCACATACATCCCCCCTTAGTAAGTACAAATTTATCTGATTCAAAAACCATTCTAAATCCTTTCTTACTAAGTATTGATTCAGAGATCAGATTCTTGCAGATATCTGGAACATGTAGCACATCATCAGAGTAAGCACTTCCCCGATGTCCACTTCAGGATGACCTTGTCTTTTCCTTCAACCTTTGAGACGACTGAATTTCTCATGAATAGTTGCTCATCTTACTCCAGTTTTTGATATTCAGAGAATAATAATTTCTCAGAGCAGATGTGCCGAGTAGCCCTAGTGTCTACCCACCAATCCTTATATTGGTTGTCATATTCACTTCTGACACCACAGCTGAAAGGTTTGGCGAGCGCATGGTCGGTCAAGTTTGCCTGTGGATGGTTCTTCTTGTTCTTTTTGAGACGGCTGCGACATTCATTTGCCTTGTGCCCTTCTTTTTGCAGATGTAGCAGGTTCCCTTGAAGCGCATGTTCTTGCCTTCTTGGACCTTCCTTTGTACCCCTGGGAAGTCTTCTTCCGTTTTAAGCCTTTGAAAGTAGACGCTTTCCCCTTTGAGTCTTCGATCACATTGGCTTTGGCTTCACAGGAGTTCTTACTGCTCCTTTTCTCGGACTTTCGGTTGTCCTCCTCGATTCGAAGCCTCACAATGAGATCTTCTAACTTCAGCTCCTTTCGCTTGTGCTTCAGGTAGTCTTGAAATCTCTCCACGCAGGTGAGAGTTTCTCCACGATAGTAGCAACCTGAAATGTTTCTGGTAGAATCATACCTTCGGCTTCTATCTCGTGCAAGATAAGTTGGAACTCTTGCACCTGACTGATTACAGTCTTGTTGTCCACCATTTGGTACTCCAGAAATCGTCCTACGACGAACTTCTTAGTACCAGCATCCTCAGTCTCGTACTTCTTGTCAAGACTGGCCCATAACTTCTTTACCGTTGTGATAAGACTGTAGACATTGTAATGAGAGTCATCCAGTCCATTTAAAACATAATTTCGGCAAAGGACTTAGTCCCGATCAGTTCCGGGTTCTGGTGGATCTTCTTGCAGGAATTTGGCCAGATGAAGAGTGATCAAGTAGAAGAGTATCTTCTGTTGCCACCTCTTGAATTCTGTGCCGTCAAATTTTTCTGGCTTCTCCGGCTTCGGGTTAGGAAGTGGAGTAGGCATCAAAGCTTGTAGCTGCATGTTTGGTGCCTTACTAGAGCTATCTTGATTAGTCTCAGACATTTTCTGCAAGTTCAAGCAGAACAGAAGTAAGAAACTTCAATAGTTAATTGTCTTAAGATTGTTGGTTTCTGGGATCAATCTGACAGCTAATCAATATCACTGAAATATCAACAATCTAATTGGCCAGGTCGGTAAATATCAGGTGGGAGGTTTTTCGTTCAATAGAACGTTCCTTAATTTAAGAACCACCTTTCAATTTCCTTCCTTAGTTAAACACCAATTAGACTGATATAAATCAGTCTCAATATACTGAATATCAGTATATCCCCTGTATAAAGAAATAATTCACTTATACAGTACTTAGAGTGAGGTACGCTTAGAGCGAATCTCCTTAAGACAATTACGTCCCCCGCACCGGTGCTAACAGGTTTCTGGACGCTGGTCTCCTGAGATACAACACTCCTTCACGGTATTTGGATAGCACTACCAAATCACCGTACGGTCGAACCGTAGTTAACCAGTACCTTCACAGGATGTTGAAGCAGCGGGACAAAGACAAATTTCGGGAGAATATTTGCCTTTACTTTGGAGGAGCACCTACTATAGAGGAAGAAGGAATGTTGAAGAATATCTTCTTTGGAAGTCCCAGATTCAGACAACAATTCTATTAAAGAATCTGTTGAATTTTCTGAGCCCTCTTTTAGAATGAATTTTCAGAATCTCTTTTGGAAGTCGCTTCGGAAACTGAATTTCTCACTTCTCATTGGAAGTTACTTCAGAACTTCACTTCCCAGTTCAGAACGCAGAACTTCACTTCCAGTTCAGAACGCAGAGTGAGAGAGAGAGTTTTCGTTTGGTGTGTCTTAGAATGAGAGAACGGAGCGCTATTTATAGCGCTCCGGGAGGGGCAGATTGGTCCGAACCCATCAACAGTTGCAACGGTTCGGTTCAACCGTCGCAACCGTCCAACCGCCGCGATGGTTTACAGACAGCCGTTGGCGGGGCGGTTCGGATAGCGGAGCGGGTATGCTTGCAACCCATACCCGTGAGACCGGATTCAAAAAGAACCAGGTCGGGTAGGGGACCGGACCCGAGCCCGGCCCGGCACAGGCCAGTCGCCGCCGCCAGCGGCGGCGCGCGCATGGTTCCCTCCCAATCGCGCGCAAAAAACTCCAAGTACCCAAAAGGCACGCCCTTTGTTCTCAATTTCTCTATTTAAATACTACGAACTTCCATCCTATGGCCAATGTGGGACTAAATGCTTTTAGCTACCTTTAGTCCCATTTTGGCTTTGAATTAGGCAATCTTTAGGCTTGAATATCTCATTCATTCGAAGTCAGAATTGAACATGTGAATATACCACGTTCATCCCCAGTGGAAGGAGAACACACTCCAACCATCATCCAATTGATTCGATCAACGGATCTCGCCGTAATTCAATTCAAAGATTCACATATATATTCTTCATATTCCAACAACTTCTTCTCCTTCTTCTTTATAAACCCGTCTTATGTTTGCTTATAAATAGAGGTTATAAAGATGAATGGCAAACATACAAACTTGCGAATAGTTTTTTTAACTTTCTCTTCTCATTTTTCCAAATCTTTTTAGTTTTATCGAAACCGGTTGAAGGGAGGTTTTCTCTCGTGACTCCTTCACAAATTTTGTCCGTTTATCCGCCCCCTTTCTCACTCTCTGCCCTGCCTCTGCTCTCCTCCTCTTCCCCTCCCCTCTGTTGGCCCAAAGGCCCATCACTCTAGTTTTGATGATGATCAACTCATGTAGTTATGTTACTAATAATCTTGTGATGTTTAGTTTCAGATACTTTATCAAGATATTAGTAGTTGATTAGCTTCAACAAAGATAGTTTGGAAGCTTTCACATGGTGATTCAAGAGCCCGAGCGTCAAAGATCATATATAGCACTCGTTGGAGTCAAGCTCGGTGGATCACGGTTTGGATCGAGTCGACTTGAAGACGGAGTTCATCAAGAAGACCTCGGTACATAGTTTAGTTTGTATTTAGATCCATTTGTAAAGACTAGATAGTGTGATATGCTCAAGTTCACAACACACACGTGTTTAAGTTTTCAAGTTTTGGTTTTTCGGTTTTGGTTTAACCGATCTTGGTTTTCATGAATAGATAGTATCAATACAAGTTTACATTGTTTAAATGTATATAGATATGTTCTATATACATGTATGCTTCATATCTTAGACAAACTTATTTGATACGTCTTCATGTATTTGGTGTTTTGGTATTTTAACAAAGCATATTTTTCGAATTTAATATCAAAAACATGGATATATATATGTTTCGTGTATATTGGATTATATCCATATGCCAATGCTTCAAAGTGTTTCTATATCATGTTTTTGTATTTGGATGAGTTTTGGAAAAATCGGATTTCCATTTGAAAAATTCAAGTTTTGGAAAATACAGTTTTTGGTTTTCGGCAAAATTGTAAGTCACAAAAATGATTCAAAAAGTTTGAAATTTGTGTTGAAATTTTTCACACAAGTTTGTATTTCAATGTATTATGCTAAAAATATTTTGTGGATTTTTAGAGAATTTATGAGATTTTTTATCAATTAAAAAAACTAAGTTTTTCTGTCCCAAAATGCAGCCTGTCAGGCTCTGGCGGTCGACCGGACCGGTCGACCGGACCCAGAGTCAGTCGACCGAACCGGTCGACCGACGTGCACAAAACGTGCACGCTTGGCCAGCCACTTGGGCCGGTAAAAAGCGGTCGACCGACTGCAAGTACCCCACTCTCGGGTGGGGGCGGTCGACCGACCGGTCGACCGTACGGCTTGGGCGGTCGACCGAGCGGTCGACCGGCCAGAGAGCAATTTGCTCTCTGAATTGGGACGGTCGACCGGGCGGTCGACCGGAGGCTCCAACGGTCAATTTTTGACCGTTGGCGGTCGACCGGGCCGGTCGACCGCCAGCCGTCAAGGCTGAAAATCAGCCCAACGACTAGTTTTTGTTGGATGCCTATTTATACCCATCTCTTTAAATTTTTGGGTAAGAATTTCAAGGAGAAAATTTTATACTCTTTTAGTGTTTTTTAGCAAAAAGATTTTGGGTTCAAACTCTTATTCTCTATTTATTTTAAAAGTGTTTGTTATTTCAAAGAAAATAGTCTTTTGGGGAATTGATTTTTGGTCTAAAAATTCTATATCTATTTGGTGTTTTCCCAAGTGAATTTTCTTTGATCAAAACACTTTGTTTTCCACACTTGAACCATATCTTGCTATCATATCTATAGGATCTTTTATTTGTGAGAAAAGATTGTTTGTGTTGAGATAGACCACCTTGTTGTAACCCTCCTTGGCTTGTTGTATCCCTCTTGGGTAGAGGTTGATTTAGAATGGTGGTTAGCTCCCTCTTTGGTAGAGGTTGAGATTGTGGTTTACTCCCTCTAGTGTGAGGTGGAGTTGGTGTTGGATTTGTATCCCTCTTTGTGAAGAGGTGGGTTGTGGTTGTTTGGCTAAGGGCCTACCCCTCTTGTGTGAGGTGGTGATTGCATTGCCTCTGGGTGAGGTTGTATTGGTTGAGAGAGGAGTTAGGTACTCCTGGTTATTGTATTTTCCAAAATCCTCAGTGGAGGTTCCCTGTGTGGGAGTCTTAGGTGGACAAGTTAGTGGATTGGAAATCCTTCTCGGTGAAGGCGGGGACGTAGAGCTGGGTGCTCGAACCTCGAAACAAATCTTATTGTTTGCGTTTGATCCATTGACTCTTACTCTCTCTCTTACTTTGTGCTTTGCATCATTCATATTGTCATATCATAATTATATGCTTGGCTTGTTTGTGTGTGCCTCACCTGTGCTTAACCACGAGAGCTTCATATAGCGCCTCAACTCTTATTCAGAGGAATCAAGAGGAGTTAGTCCAGAGCCCTTCACCGGGAATTCGCTACACTCGTTGGTTGCATTAAGTGTTATAGCAATTAAGTTTTTTAATTCCGCATTTAGTTCATTAGATTAGCCTTATCACCTATTTACCCCCCTCTAGGTAATTTCAATTGGTATCAGAGCCTAGCTCCTGATGTTAGGTTTAACCACCTAGGAGTGTGATCTTGATTTTGCTAATCTTCATTTGCATTTGCACACATATAGTCTGCTCTCATGGATAGCCCTCCCATGTTTGATATCTCTAGACTTGATATTTGGAAGGTTATGATGAGTTGTCATTTGGAAGCCCTAGGATATAAGGTTCACCTTGCCATTACCAAGGAATCCTATCTTAGCGATAGCAAGCATATAAAGGCCAATGGTATAGCCCTAAAGGCACTTAGAGCATCTCTTCATAAAGATTTCTACATGTGTTTTCTCATTATGATTCGGCTTTTGCAGTATGGAGCATTTTAACTTCTCCCGAGCTACCAAAGATTCTCGATAAGATGAGGAGATCTAGAAGAGACAAGTCCGACGAACATTACTTCATGGTCCAAGGGAATGACTCCCCTGAGGTATAATCGGAATCTCAACTAGATGCTAATTCTAGTTCATATTGCAATAAGTGTTTAGAGGCACAAGCCATGAATGATGAACTTACTAAAAATGTGAAAATTTGATTTCTAAATACAAACTTTTGAAAAAGGATAGTCTTGTTTAAAAGAAGAAAATAAAAAGTTGTCTTCTAAAATTGAGATTGTTTTGCAGGAGAAAGTGGAGATTCCTAATGAGAGGGATTCATTGAAGTCTAAACTAGATCTTGCCCTAAAAGAAAATGA